>JALQSN010000162.1:0-97265 GCA_023690525.1 Holotrichia oblita
ATAATCAAGCGCGGCAAACGGTTCATCAAGGAGAAGGATTTTAGGGTTTAAAACCAAAGTTCTTATTAACGCCGCCCTTTGCCTCATTCCGCCGGATAGTTGGCTAGGATAGTACTTTGAAAATTCCGATAATCCGTATTTTTGCAAAAGGGAATCCACGTAATCGAAATTTTCTTTTTCTTTGCTCTTTTTTATTTCCAGCGCCAAGGTTATATTCTTGTAGATATTGCGCCACTCGAAAAGCTGGTCTTTTTGCAGCATATAACCTACGTTCGGAGTGGGTTTTAAAATGATTTCTCCGTCTATAAAAATTTTACCGGAACTTGGTTTTAAAATTCCGGCAATTAAAGATAATAATGTTGTTTTTCCGCAGCCCGAAGGGCCGACAAAACTTACAAATTCGCCTTCGTTAATCTTAAAATTTATATCTTTAACGGCATTGGTCTCGCCGGTTTTTGTATGATAATTTAAAGAAACCTTATCAAAACTCAATATTTCTTTTTGGTAAATTTCATTCATTTTATCCTCCGTATAAGTTTATTTAAACCTAATACCGAATAATTAAGTTTTTAATTATTCGGTATTTAGGTAATTTTAGCCTACTACTTTTTTAGCGAAATCGTTGTTTACTAAATCGGAAAACGGAACGCGGTTTGGAAGAGCTTTAGAATCTAAGCTTTGTATAATATCCTGTAAACGGTTAAAACTGCTTTCTTTAGTTATAGGGTTCGTCATGTATGCTTCGATGGATTTGTAGTTTTCTATACATATTTTGATTTGTTCAACGGTGCTGGTCTTAAATTGGGGTTGTAAAATTCCCGCTATAGTTTGGGCATCGTTTGCTTCTACAAATTGCTGACCCTTATAAAATGCCCTTAAGAATTTTTCTATCTTATCGCCGTTTTTAGCTATATAGCTTTTTAATGCCTGAAAAGCAGTGTAGGAAACTTCGCCGGCGTCTTTACCTATACTGGCCACTATGTAGCCCTTGCCTTCCGCCTCTAAAGCCGACGCCGCCGGTTCGAACAATGCAACGTAATCGCCGGTGCCGCCGACAAACGCCGGCCCCATATTATTAAAATCGATGGACGATTTAATTAACGTTATATTCTGTCCGTCATGCAGGCCTTTGCTGTTTAACATATATTCAAAAGCCATTGCGGGAATTCCTCCCGGGCGTCCTGCTATAACAACTTTATTTGTTAAATCGGACCATTTAAAATTCGGTTCCGGATTTCTTCCCACTAAAAATGCGCCGTCGCGGTTAGTCACTTGGCCTATAACCTGCGCATAGTTGGTTTTTCCTTCATTATAAACATAAATGCTGGCTTCCGGGCCACAAAGGCCTATATCGGCATTTTTAGATAATACAGCAGTCATGGTTTTATCGGCGCCGCCGCCGTTAATAAGCTCTATCTTAAGTCCTTCATCTTCAAAATAACCTAATTCTATAGCTGCGTATAGCGGAGCATAAAATATCGAATGAGTTACTTCGTTTAACCTTATCACATTATCGCTTTTGCTGCATCCGAAGAATGCGAAACTTCCTGCGGTTAAGAACAAGGAAAAAACGGCGCAAAGTATCTTTTTCATAGATCCTCCTTCTTTAAAAGTAATATTATTATAGTATTCTATCAGTGTTTAAGTTGTTAAAAAATTTGTGTTAAGCTTTTAAATATGATATAATTAATTCTATATTTGGGTTTAATAATGCGACAGGAGTTATTAATGACAGCTATTTTAAGTTTTTTATTTGAAGAAACGATAGGCGAAAGATTAAGTAAATGGAATGTTATAACGGGATTGGTTTTAGCCGTTATATCTTTAGTCCTTATGATTTTAAGCCGGACCATTATAGGAAAGATTTTTAAAAACAAAACAGAGGAACAAAAGGTTACCTATGCCTTAAGGTTTAAAATGGTATCGGCGGCTTTTGCGGCTGCGGGGTTGATGCTGGCCGTCCTCATCCCTTAAAGAAACGGCCGAAAAGCCTGTTGATACGGGCTACGCTTGCCATTTTGCGCTTGTCGTGTACGCGAAGTACACTCCGGCGCGTCAAAATGCCAACTGTTGCCCGTCTGAACAAGCTTTTGGGCCGTTTCTTTAATTTCAAAACAAAAACAAGATTTAAACATTAAAATAAAAACATTAAAAAGATAAATAATTTTTGAATAATTTTAAAAATCGGGAGATTTTTTACAGATGGAAATGGAGAAAAACTGCGAGCCGAAAAATTTTGAAAAGAAGATTTATGCGGAATGGCTTAAAAAAGGGTATTTTAAGGCAGCAATCGATAAGGATAAAACACCCTTTACTATAGTTATACCGCCTCCTAATATTACGGGGCAACTTCACATGGGGCACGCGCTAAACTGTTCGGTGCAGGATGTTTTGATACGTTTTAAAAGAATGCAGGGGTATTCGGCTTTGTGGATTCCTGGAACAGACCACGCTTCGATTGCTACGGAAGTTAAGATAGTGGAACAAATGCAAAGTGAAGGCCTTACCAAAAAAGACGTCGGGCGCGACGGCTTTTTAATGCGCGCTTATTTATGGAAAGAAAAATACGGCGGTAAGATTATAGAGCAGTTAAAAAGCCTGGGAATCTCTGCGGATTGGTCACGCTTGGCGTTTACTATGGATGAAAAATGTTCTAAGGCGGTTAAATATGTTTTTGTGGATTTATATAAAAAAGGGCTTATTTACCGCGGCGACAGGATAATTAACTGGTGCCCAAAATGCAAAACGGCGATATCGGATGCCGAAGTTGATTATCTTGAAAACGAAGGTAAGTTATGGCATATAAAATATCCGTTAAAAGATTCGAATGAATATATTGTAGTGGCGACGACAAGGCCGGAAACGATGCTTGGAGATACCGCCGTTGCGGTTAACCCGAACGACATTAGGTACGCTAAGTTTATAGGAAAAACGGTTATCCTTCCTTTAGTTAACCGCGAAATTAAAATTATCGCCGATAGCTATGTGGATATGAAGTTCGGAACGGGAGCCGTAAAAATTACGCCGGCGCACGACCCCAACGATTTTGAAGTGGGGTTAAGGCATAATTTAGATGTTATCCGCGTTTTAGATGACGGCGGAGTTGTTAACGGGAACGGCGGAAAATATAATGGGCAAGACAGGTTTGCGGCAAGGCAGAATGTTGTGAACGATTTAAAAGAATTGGGCCTTTTAGAAAAAGTTCAGCAGCACAAAAACAATGTGGGGCACTGCTACCGCTGCAGCGAGATTATCGAACCGATTGTCAGTAAGCAATGGTTTGTTAAAATGAAACCCTTGGCTTTGCCCGCTGTTTTAGCCGTTAAAAATAAGAGCGTGCGGTTTGTCCCGAAAAGGTTTGAAAAAATATATTTTAGCTGGATGGAAAATATAAAGGATTGGTGTATCTCGAGGCAGCTTTGGTGGGGGCACCGTATTCCGGCATATTATTGTAAAGATTGCGGCGAAACAATGGTTTTAGAAGAAACCCCTAAAAAATGCGTTAAGTGCGGCTCAACTAAATTAATTCAGGATGAGGACGTTTTGGATACCTGGTTCAGTTCCGCGCTATGGCCGTTCTCGACTTTGGGTTTTCCCAAAAGAACTGCCGATTTAAACTATTTTTATCCTACCGACGTTTTGGTTACCGCCTACGATATAATATTCTTTTGGGTGGCGAGGATGGTTTTTTCCGGCATTGAGCAAATGGGGAAAGTGCCTTTTAGAGATGTTTTAATTACCGGCTTAATTAAAGATAAGGAAGGCCGGAAAATGTCCAAATCTTTAGGGAACGGAATAGACCCTCTTGAATTGATAGAAAAATACGGCGCGGATACGCTGCGATTTTCTTTAATTAACGGGGTATCCGCCGGAAAAGATATAAGGTTTTCAGAGGAAAAGGTTGAAAATTATAAAACTTTTTTAAATAAGTTATGGAACGCTTCGAGGTTTGTTTTAATGAATCTTGAAAACCGCGAAATTTTAAATATCGAAGATGTTAAACTGAATATTGCCGATAAATGGATTTTAAAAAAGCTTAATAACGTAATAAAAGAAGTTACTTTAAATATAGAAAAATATGAGTTAGGCTTAGCCAGCGCAAAGCTGTACGATTTTGTGTGGTCCGATTTTTGCGATTGGTATATAGAAATGACAAAGCCCATTTTATACGGCGAGGATGAAAAAGCAAGAACCGGCGTTTTAAGCGTTTTAGCCTTTGTTCTAAAAAGCATGTTAAAACTTTTGCATCCGTTTATACCTTTTATAACCGAAGAGATTTATCGAAAACTTCCCGGCGTAAATTCAAGCATAATGGTTTCCGATTTTCCCGCCTATAATAAACGCCTTAGCTTTAACGCGGAAGCTAATAATATGCAAAAAATTATGGAAATGATAAAGGCAGTAAGAAATTTACGCGCGGAAATGAACGTGCCGATGGGAAAACGTACAAAATTAATCGTCGTTTCTTCGGAGAATGATAATTTAATAAAAAACGCCAGGCTTTATATAGAAAAATTGGCGTTTATAAGTTCGATAGAATTTATTAAAGATAAAAGCGAAATTTTGGAAAAAACCATTACCATAGCGGCGCCTTATTTTGAAGTGTACATGATTACCGGCGAATTAATTGATGCGGAAAAAGAACTTGCCAGGTTAAAAGGCGAACTCGAAAACGCTTTAGCGGAATTAAGCCGGGCCAAAGGAAAACTTAACAATAAAGGCTTTACCGAAAAGGCCCCGAAAGCGTTAATAAAAGCCGAAGAAGAAAAAATAGAAAAATATGAAAAGTTAAGTAAACAAATACAGTCTAAGATTGATAGTTTATAAATTTAGTAATTTAAATCTTATAAAAAAAGGATGCTTAAATAGCATCCTTTTTTAAACTTATAGTCTTTTAATATAAATTAACACCGTATTGTTCAATAATTTCTTCAAGTTTTTCTAATGAAAGATTTTCTAATATAAAATTTCCGTCGTCATAATATGTTTTATTTTTAACTGCGCGTAAGAAGTCCTCATGTGTTATCTGCCCTATAATGCTTTTCTTTGTAATAGAACAAATAGAAACATACCATTTTTTAATATCCAAAGCTTTTTTCGGAAATTATTTTTGGCTTGTCGGATTTGCTGCCGTTTTTGCCTTATATTCTGTTAACGCTGTCGCTAATTGGTCGGGGCAGGACGTGCCGTTTCTGCATTGAATGCCTTTAAGCAGTTCAATAACCTTATCGATATCCATGCCGTCTACAATTTTTGACATAGCTTGCAAATTTCCGCTGCAGCCTCCGAAAAATTTTAAGTTTTTAACGCAATTATCTTCTACCGTAAAAATAATTTCTCTCGAGCAAGATCCTCTTGTTCTGTACGAAGCCATATATATCTCCATTATTTGTTTTATTTTTAAATTAAAAGAAGTTACTCAATATATTTAGTAATTCTAATTTGAAAGATATAGGCGCGGCGCAGACGGCCGACAGTTGGCGCGCCGCCGAAGCGGAGTGTAGTTCATCTATATGACCGAGGCGGCAAGCCAAGCGTAGGCCGTATCCGCCGATGCAAATATCTTTCAGTCGACTAGTTGTTCATAAAGCGAAGCATAAACCGCGCTCGCCTTTTCTTCCCATTGTTTGTTTATCCATTTTGCCGTATGCCGTGAAGGTACCGTCATTTTTATTTCCAAAACGGGCTGAGTCGGTTCGATTATTTTTAATAAAACCGTATAACTTCCGTCCGCATTTTTAAAATAGTCCGTTAAATATTCTTGGCGTTTTCTGTATTTTAACCTGTTTCCTTTAACGAATTCCGAAATGCTTTCGCGTAAAGTGGAAGGAATCCTTATAAAAAAATGCGCTAAACAAACGCGCCCTTCCGGCGTTAACGAATAAAGAATTTCGCTGTGCGAAGCCGAAATCGTATAAATAAAACCGGCGTCTTTTAGTTGTAATATGGTGGACCTGCATTCCATTTGCGGAATCCAATTGTTTGAAACGGAACACATATCGATAATTGTTTCTTCCGATAGCGGAACTTCCATCTTGTCGAAAACAAAAAGCGCGATAAGTTTTGCTGTTGTGGTATCTCCGGGCATAAACGCCTCCGTTATCGAATAGTAAATCTATCTAAATTCCGTATTTTAAATTATATCACAAATTCCTAAAAAATACAAGTATAAGATAAAGCGAATTTGCATTAAGCTGTAATAACAAGTAAAGATAATACGAATATTATGCTATCTAAATTCTTATTATTTAAGCGGATGCGGAGTGACTAAGGCTGTCGTCTCGGGAGCATCTAATACAGCATACGAAAGGACATCCTCGCAAATGAATGCTGCAAGCACGTACAACGGCTGGGATACTTCGGTTTGGTATTTATCAAAAGGCTCTTATCCTAAATTAAGAAACATTCCGGAAAGATAAAAGCTTTAAATTTATGATAAAAAACAGGCAGTTGCAATAAAATTTGCAACCGCCTATTTTAGGTTTGATAATGAAATTTAAAACTTATTAAAAATTAAAGTCTTAAACGCCTTGGAAAATAGCTATAGCATCTGCAGTACCGTACCAAACAGTTTTTCCGTCTTGGCCCGATTCCATACCGCCTAAGGCCGAAAGATCAAATATAATTTTAAGCGCATCGGCATCGGTTTGTTTGTTACACCAAGCAACCGTAATAAATTGATATTCCGCTGCACCTTCAGTGCCTTTCATTGCAACCAAAGCAGTATTTCCATCTTCTTTGTCTACTGTAACGCTGTAACCCGCATCTTCAAAAGCTTTTTTAACTGCAGATGAATTTCCGCCGCCGCATGCAACTAATGTTAATATAGCCGTCGTTCTCATTAACATCACTAAAATACCGATAACAATTTTCTTTGTGTGTTTCATTTTTTTCCTCATCAAATTTAAATTTAATATTAAGTATTAATATTAGGGCTTAATTGTATAGCATATCTTTATAAATGTCAATAGTGAAAGTGAAAATAGTTATAGAAATTTTTTACAACCGAGAATATTAAATAAAAATTGAGGTATTTTCAAAAATTATATTGGCGTTTAAACTTTTTGCTTTATCTAGTTCTTCTTTAGTTCTTGTAGTCCACGCGATTAAAGGAAGATTAGGATATTTTTTTACATATTTATTAGGAAGGTTTTCTATCGCGTAGCTTATAAAATCGGGCTCGCACCGTTTATTAAAGCGCATGCGCTTTAATAAAAATCTTTTAAAATATGCCAGCTTTTCATCTTTAAAATAACACGATAAAATTCCCCGTAAAATTTTTGGGGCGTTATTTTTAAAATATTCTAAGCTAAACGGGTTAAACGACTGGACGGCAAATTCGCCTTTATAGTTTTTAAGTTCTTCTAAAACAAGGCTTTCTAAAATTCCAACCTTACCGTTGTTCTTAATTTCGATTAACAGGGGAACCGAACCGTTTATTAATTTTAAAAACTCGGTAAACGTTAAGATTTTTTCGCCGGTATTTTTTAATTTAAGTTTTTTAATTTCCGCTAAATCTGTTTCGATTACTTTTTTATTTACACCGCACATTCTCTCTAGAGTTTTGTCGTGAAAAACCACGACTTTTTTATCGTTAGTTAACCGGACGTCTAATTCTATCGCGTAGCCTTCTTCAATTGCGGCTTCAAAAGCCGGAGCGGAATTTTCCGGAATATCTTCCGAATGCAGCCCCCTGTGCGCAATGGGCGTTTTTATAAGAAAACTGCCGGCCTTTATTCGTGAGTTCATAGATTTACCTCGTTTTTTGATTGGTTTTATTATATAGTATTTTATAGGTATTAGCAATATATTAAAGATTATAATTTTACCTAAACGTAATGAAATTTTAATATCAATCTGTTTGCTAATTTATTTAAAATGCAATATAATTATTGTTATGAGTGCTAAATTGCATTCATTTTATTTTGTGAGGAATTATCTTGTTTAATAAAAATGTCAGAAACTTCTGCATAATAGCGCATATAGACCACGGCAAGAGTACTTTGGCCGACAGGTTAATCGAAAATACTAAAACGGTGGCGGTCCGGGATATGGAAAGCCAAATTCTTGACAGCATGGATATCGAGCGGGAGCGCGGGATTACAATAAAATTAACGCCTGTAAAAATGGTTTATAAGCATACCGACGGGCAGGAATATATTTTAAATTTAATCGACACCCCGGGGCATGTGGATTTTACCTATGAGGTTAGTAGGTCCTTAGCGGCGTGCGAGGGCGCGGTTTTGGTTGTGGACGCTTCGCAAGGGATAGAGGCCCAAACGCTTGCCAACGTTTACTTAGCTTTAGAAAATAATTTAGAAATTATACCGGTTATAAATAAAATAGATTTACCCTCGGCTAACCCGGAAAAAGTTAAAAAGGAAATCGAGGAAGTTATCGGACTTCCGGCATCTGACGCGCCGCTTATTTCCGCTAAAGAAAACATAAATATCGAAGCCGTTTTAAAAGCCGTGATAGAAAAAATTCCGGCGCCAAGGCAAGATGCGGAAAAGCCTTTAAAAGCTTTGATATTCGATAGCTTTTACGATAATTATAAAGGGGCAATTTGTTTTTGCCGCGTTGTAGAAGGTAAAGTTAAACAAGGGACAAAAATTAAAATGTTTGTTTCCGATAAAACTTTCGAAGTTTCCGAAGTGGGGATTTTTAACCCAAAGTTAGTGCCGGTAAACGAACTTAGCGCGGGAGACGTGGGCTATATTGCGGCATCTATTAAAACCGTAAAGGAAGTGCATGTAGGCGACACCATAACTAACGCCGAAAATCCGGCGAAAGGACCTTTACCCGGTTATAAAAAAGTTTTGCCGATGGTGTTTTCCGGAATTTACCCGACGGACGGCGCGCGGTATAACGATTTAAAGGACGCTTTGGATAAATTGAATTTAAACGATTCGTCACTTAGCTACGAAACAGATGTTTCCAATGCTTTGGGCTTTGGCTTTAGATGCGGGTTTTTAGGATTATTGCATATGGAAATTATCCAGGAAAGAATCGAAAGGGAATTTGAACTTGATATCATTACTACCGCTCCTTCGGTTTCTTACCGCGTGCATAAAAATAACGGGCAAATTATCGAGATAGATAACCCGACACATTTGCCGCCGGCTACGGAATATTCGGCAATAGAAGAGCCGGTGGTTAACGCTTATATTTATTCACCTCCGGAATACTTAGGGCAGATTATGGAATTGTGCCAGGATAAGCGCGGGGTTTATTTAGATATGCAATACTTAGATGCTTCGAGGGTTAAACTTCATTATAAACTTCCGTTGAACGAAATTATTTACGATTTTTTCGACGGACTAAAAAGCCGTACCAAAGGCTATGCGAGTTTAGATTATGAATTAGCGGGCTATGAGAAAAGCGATTTAGTTAAACTTGATATTTTATTAAACGGCGACCCGTGCGACGCTTTAAGTATCATCGTGCATAGGGATAAGGCGTATAACAGGGGAAGGATAATCGCGGAAAAATTAAAAGACGCGATACCGCGCCAGATGTTTGAAATCCCGGTGCAGGCGGCTATCGGCGGCAAGGTTATCGCAAGGGAAACCGTTAAGGCCGTGCGGAAAGACGTTTTGGCTAAATGTTACGGCGGCGATATTTCGCGAAAGAAAAAATTATTAGAAAAGCAAAAAGAAGGCAAAAAGCGCATGCGGCAGATAGGGACGGTGGAAGTGCCTTCGGAGGCTTTTATGTCGATACTCAAAATAGACTAAATCGTGAAGGCTTATTCATCGCCGGATTCAGGCTACGCTTGTTTCGCCGCCTCAGTCATGTAGGTCTAACTACATTCCGTTCGGCGGCTCAGCAACTGTTGCCTGACTGCAGCGCGCCTAAGCCTTCACTTGCTCTTAACTTTTGTGAGTAAATTAAATGAATAAACTAGGCATATATATTCATGTTCCTTATTGCGTTAAAAAGTGCGGCTATTGCTCGTTTGTAAGCAATAGCGATTTTTCTAATGCCGAAGAATATTTTTTCGCTTTAGAAAAAGAAATAGAAAATTTTGCGGATAAAAACAAAGCTGATTATATTGTAGATACAATATTTTTCGGCGGCGGAACGCCTTCGGCGGCGGACGCAAAATATATTGAAAATTTACTTAAAAAAATTTATTGTAGCTTTAAAACCGATAAAGATATTGAAATAACCGTTGAGTGCAATCCTGAAAGTTTAACTGAAAATAAGCTAAGAAGTTATTTAAAAAACGGCGTTAACAGGATAAGCCTGGGCGTTCAGAGCCTGAACGATAACTTACTTAAAATTATAGGAAGGGCGCATGATGCTAAAACGGCGCTAAGCGCTTTAAAAATCATTAAAAGTTCCGGCATTAAGAATACAAACTGCGATATTATGTTAAATTTGCCCGGGCAAACATACGGCGACATTTTAGATACTGTTGATAAGCTAATTAAATTTGATATTCAGCATATTTCCGCCTATTCGTTAAGCTTGGAAGAAGGAACGCCATTATTTGATTCCGGCATAAAGTTAGATGAGGACAAGGCGGCGGAATATTATGAAAAACTTTTTGAATATTTAAATTCTAACGGTTTTAAACGCTACGAAGTCAGCAATTTTTCTAAAGCCGGTTTTGAATGCAAACATAATTTAAAGTACTGGAAATGCCTGCATTATTTAGGCTTTGGAGTTGCGGCGCATTCTTATTTTAATAAAATAAGATTTGAAAATATAGAAAATACCGGCGATTATATTTCAAAGCAAAAAAATAATTTATCCGCCGCGATAAATGTTAAAAAAATAGACGCGGCGGAAAGGGAATTTGAATATTTAATTTGCAATTTAAGGTTAGAAAAAGGCTTTGATTTAGAAGAATTTAAAAAATTTTTTAAAATTGATTTTATGGAGAAATATAAAGAAAAAATATTAAAGTTTAAAGACTTCTTAGATATAGATAAAAGTGTTAAGATTAAGAAAAACTGTTTTTATATTTTAAATTCTATCTTAGCTGAATTTTAAATTGTTAAGGTTGGAATGGAGGATAAAAAAATGAATGAACATGACGATAAACACAAATATGAGGGAAATAACAGGAAAAGGCCGTTTGTTGTTAAATTATTATATAGATTGTTTATGATAACCGCTTTTGTATCGTTTGCGGGTATGTTTGTTTTCTTTTTTGTAGATACCTACAATTTTCAAATTCCTTTTTTGGTGGCATTTGTAATTTCTATTGCCGGTTTAGGTATTATTAGTGTTATCGACTTTATAACGCATATAATAAAAAATTCTGATTATATAAAAGAAACCATAAAAGAAGATTTTAAAAAATATAAAGAACAGGCTGGTTGGGGGGCAAAGGCCGCTAAAGAAGAATATAAAGATTCGCTTGACCCATATGCCCGCGCGAAAGTTGAGGAAATGGAATGGAAAGACAGGCCGCGTAAAATCCGCCAGAATATCGCAGGAATTTTAGTGGTAATAGGTGTTCTTGCAGGCATTATTGGTGCGGTTATAATAAAAGACCCTTCTAAGCCTCTTTTTTGGATTTGTTTTGGCGGGGTATTTGTTGTAATTATTGTTTACGGAATTTTTATTTCCGGTTTTTTATCGGCTAAAAAAGGGCTAAAATTTAAAAATGAAACAACAGCGGAAGGCGTTGTTCATAATTGCAGGCTTGTTTTGTCCTCTACCACACAAATAGGAAACAGAGTAAAATATAAAGAACGTTACGAAGTTTTAATCGGGATAGATAATGCCGAAAACTTTCTAAGAGGGCATTACAACCGAAGTTTAAAAATTGGCGATAAAGTTTTAGTAGCTTATGACAGCGAAAACCCAAAGATGTGTAAAATTATCAAAAAAATTTCCGGTAATTAATAGAATTAATTTATAAACGGTAAAACGTTTGATGAATTTAAAATCAAGCGTTTTTCTTTTGTTAATGCAATTAGTTTTTAATTATTATTTAGTTTTATAAGTTCTTCAAGCTTTATATTAGGGTTTAAATAGCGTTCTTTATTTTGGGTTTTGTTTAAATAATTTATAGCTGTTTTAGGACAATTGTGAATGCAGGCTAAGCAATGGCTGCAGTTATGTAAAAATTGGGGTTTGCTGTTTTCTATTTTGATATTCTTTGAAAGGCAAACTTTTTCGCAAACGCCGCACCCGTTGCAAGTATTTGAAATTGAAAAATTTTTATCGCCGTCTTCGCATTTTTTAGGATAAAATGAATAGCTTATTATGTTTAATATAGTTTTATGGTTTAGTATTTTTTTATAAAATTTATTCTTCTTTTTTTCTTTAATCTTTTTAATCACTTTGTTTAATTTTTTATTTGTTTTGGCATGAACTTTTTCGTTGTTATTGACGCTGTAATAGGGAATATAGTTTTCTACCGCTTTTATTTTCGCGCTAAAGCTAAGCCGTATATTTTTTTGCTTTAATATTTTTTTAAGATAGCCGGTTTCTCCTACAGTAAAGCCGCCGTATGTAGTTACTGCAAATATGTAGGCATTTTTGTTTTCAATTTCCAAGTTCTTAATAAATTCTGAAACCGGTTTTGGCAGCCCCCAAAAAAATACGGGAAATACAAAACCTATTACCTCGTCTTTAACGGAAAGATTATTTTTTAACATAGGTAAGATTTCGGCGTTAATTTTTTCCGCAATTTTTTTTGCGGCGTACAAACTATTTCCGGTTGCGGAATAGCAAAAGATTACAGGCATTTTATTCTCCTTTTATTATGATATCATTATAAAATTTTTCGATAAAATTAATAATTTCAGTTTTATCGCTCTCGCCGCAGAAGTTTTCTGCGATATTAAGCCCGGTTTTTAGAAGACTTAAAATTTTTTGATAGGCGTCCACCGCTTTTTGAAGCCTTAAAATACCACCTGAAAATATGGCTGTGCACCGTTCAGTGCAGTCTTTTGAAAACTCGGAATTTTCTGCCTTTATTAAAACTTTAATATCCGAAAGCGGAAACTTTGCGTATTTTAATAGTGAAAGGTATTTTAGTTGCAATATGTCGTTATTATCATATAAGCGATAGCCGTTTTCGCGCCTTTTTGGGCTGATAATTTGTTCTTTGTCGTAATATCTTAAAGTTGCTTCGGGTATTTTGGTTAACTCTTTGGTTTGCTTAATAGTATACATTAAAACCTCCATGCAAATAATATAACATTAAAGCTAGCTTTAATGTCAAGCATTTTTTATAAACTTTTTATTTTTTTGATATAACTTTAAATTAGCTGATATTGGTGATTTATCCTTAACTTATAATTATATTAAACAAGACAAGTAAAAATGCTTGATTTATAAAAAATCAAGTAAAATAGCTTGTCTTTTTATAAATCAAGTAAAAATGCTTGAAAATTAATTTATTATGTGTTAATATGATAGAGAGGTTTATATGAAACAAGCCGTTTTAATTATTGATATAAAAGCTTCCAAAAATATCGGCGCCGAAAAGAGGATTAAAGTCCAACAAAAGTTTGCATCGATAGTGGACGACATTATAAATATAATTTATAAGGATACTTTAATTACAAAAATAGATTTTTCCGCGGGCGACAGTATTCAGGGCGTATTTGAAAATCCTGCAAGCGCTATCAGTTGTTGTTTGCTCGTTAAGGTTTTAATGTACCCGCACGAAATCCGCTGCGGAATCGGAACCGGAAGTATTCTTAATGCCGGCTTTAGCGATACTAACCGTTTAGACGGGGAAGCCTATCATAACGCCAGATTCGCGCTTGATATTTGTAAGAAAGAAGATTATAATATATTAATCGCTTCCAAAACCGATAACGATATTTTTATTAACCAATATTTTTTAAACGCGCAATTTTTTGAAAACAAGCAAAGCCAAAAGCAAAAGGCCGTAAACAACCTTGTTTTTCTTTTAACTCCTATCGGGTTTAACGTATTTTCTAACAACTATTTTCCTTTAGTTGCTGGTTTTATTTGCGGTAATTTAGAAGATTTTTATATTCAAAATGTTTCGGGTTTAAAGGATTTAAAATTTGAATTGCATAATGCCAAAAACCATAAATTCCATGAAGCTTATTCGAAGGACAACCTTATCGTGATAGATAAAAAAGTTGTGGATACTTTGTTGCAAAGAAGCTTAGCCGGGCTGTTAAACGTTACATCTGAAGATATCCGGCAGAAGATAAATAAGGCGAATATTAACGAAATTAAGAAAAATTATGTGTGCGCGATTTCGCTAAGCGAAAAAATCTTATAAAAGCTTATACATCGCCACAACCGGGCTACGTTTGGATTACCGCCTCGGTTATGTAGCTTAACTACATTCCGCTTCGGCGGCAACCCAACTGTTGCCCGCCTGTGGCGCGCCTAAGCTTTTATAAAAAGTTATATAAAGAATATATTAGATTTGGAGGTATAGCATTGGAGTTTTTTCTTGTACTAGGAGCTCATTTTTTAGGTGATTTTATTTTTCAACCGGATAAATTGGCTGAAAAGAAAAAAGATAACGTTTGGTATTTACTAATACATACCATAATTTACATAATTCCTTTTATTTTTGTATTTTTAATGTTCGGCGGGTATTGGCGGATTTTAATTTATATTTTCGGAGTATTATCATTACACTTTTTAATTGATTTTTTAAAACAGAAATTATCGAAAAAATTCAAATTTCGGATAAAGCGGTATTAGTTTTATTTATTTTAGATTTAATACTGCACGTTGCGATTGTTGTTTCAATTGCGAATTTCGGTTTTAAGCCGAACGGCATATATAATTGGTTTGATAGGGGCTTAATTAAACTTTTCGGCGCCGATAAGCTTTTTTACGTTTGCTTTATTTTTTCTTTAATAGTTTGTTTAAAGCCCGCTTCTGTTTTTATAAAACATATTCTATCGCTCGTGGAAAACAGGGCACACAAAAATAGCAAGGAAAAAGAAATTTTGCCGGAAGAAAGTCAATTAAACAACGCCGGCTCTTTAATAGGAAAATTGGAAAGGGTGATAATGCTTATTTTGGGCGCCATGGGGCTTTATTCTTTAATCGGCTTAGTTTTAACAGCAAAATCTTTGGCGCGCTTTAAGCAGTTTGAAAAGCAGAATTTTGCGGAAAGGTATTTAATAGGGACGCTGTTAAGCTTGTTGGTTACGGCGGTACTATTATTTATTCTGCATAAAGTAAAGGATTAGACATCGCCGGAATGGCTGCGTGCAGTAAGCGGCTGCGCCCCGCGTTGTTCATACAGCTATCCTCGCCGTTTGCTGCCTGCTGCCCGACTGCGGCGATGTCTAATCCTTACTAATTGATACGCTATAATTTTATAAGATAGGAGTTTGATATGGATGAAAATTTTAAATATAATTTAGAAAAAAAAGAGGCTTTGGAAAATAAGAAAATCAAAGAAGACGAAAAAAGCGCTGTTACTTATGGCAGGGAAAGAAAACTAATTTCCGATGCGGATAGGGATATTTTAGCGCATCCGAGTTCAAGGATCGTCTCTGCAGTATTCACAACCGGCGCGGTTGGTTTTTTAATTTATTGTATCGCGGCAAACTTAGGTTTACTAATTATAATTCCTTCCGTTTTACTTCTTGTTCTTGTTCCGCTTACTATTGTTTCGTTTTTATCATATAGAAAAGCTAAAAAAAGTGAAAAAAAAGATGAAAGTTATTTTTCTAATCTAAAAAGCGATATGCGCGAGCATATAATAAAAATTGAGCAAAGCATTAAAAAAAGAGAAACGATTAAAATGTATGTAACAATTTTTTTTGTTTTTTCTATTTTCGCGGCATTTTTCGCGGGCGTTGTAGTTTTAATAACGTCGCTTGGTAATAACCCGGATGAAATACCGATATTAGGCATTGCGTTTGTAGGATACTTTGTTTTTTCAATTATTTCAATTCTCATTTACAGCGCGTTTTCAGGCCGCAAATCTAAAAAGAAACCCACAGAGCCAAAAATAGCGGAAGGAGCGGTTTATAGCCGTATAGTTTCATCGGAAATTAACGGTCGCCAAAAATTCCGTGTGCTGGTCGCGGTTTTGGGAGTAGACAGTTTTTTAACTGCGGTTTCGGAAAATAATGTCAGGTATGAAAAAGGGGAAGCCGTTATGGTGGAATATGACGCCGCTAATTTAAGGACATGTAAAATTATCGGTTAGTTATCCGGTAAATAAGAAAAAATCTAAGAATGCCGATATACTCTTTATATCAATTACTAAGGTTAAAATTAAATACAGAATTCCTGTAAATCCTGTTGCCTAGATAAGTTTGAATTTTGTGATAAAATTCATCGGCAAACAACGGCCGTCCGCAAGCTTAATCTTTTCCTGATAAACTAAAAAAAATAAAATAATACCTAATATCCTCCTAAACAATCATTTTAGGGGGATATTTTTGTTTCCGATTTTATAATTTATATTCAGAAGAACTTAAGGACTACGTTTGCCGTTGCTTAAAAAAGTATATTTTAATTCCGATAATTAGTAATTTAAGTTATCGTATTTTTGCCATATGCATAAATTTAGTCGTTTAAGAATAAATTTTAGTGTCTGAGATTTTGTTAAGAAAATAAGTGATTTTAGTATTTTTTAAAAAATAATGTATTTTTTTAAAAAATACTTGACAAATTTTAAAAAAAGCGTTATTATTAAAATAATTTCGACAAAATGAAACTTTAAACCGCAAAAAAACCGGTTTATTTCAGCTTAATTAGTTTTAAAATTGAGGTAATAAAGTGAAATTTTTCATTGTCAAAAAAAAGACTGTCTTGGCGGCTTGGGCTCTTGTTTTAATATTAGGTTTAGCTATTGTTCTTTTTAGTTTAAATGAGAGCGCGGTAAGCGTATATTTTGGGATATCGACAAGAAAATTGCCTATACATAGCATTAAAACCGAAGAAAAAAATATAGCCATAACTTTCGACGCCGCATACGGCGTGGATAAAACGGAAGAGATAATCGGATTATTAAACGAATACGAAGCGGACGCGACTTTTTTTCTGGTGGGAGACTGGGTGGAAAATTTTCCGGAAAAAACTCAAAAAATTGTTGATGCCGGATTTGAAATAGGGACTCACAGCAACACGCACCCGCATATGGTAAGGTTAACGGCGGACGATGTTAAGAACGAACTTAAAATAAGTAAAGAAAAAATTGAATTCTACACGAAAGCTTCGGTTTCGCTTTTCAGGCCGCCTTTTGGGGAATATTCCGATAAAGTTATCAACTGCGCCCAAATCTTAGGTTTAATGACTATACAATGGGATATAGATTCATACGATTGGAAAAATATTTCTTCCCGCGACGTTATACAGCGCGTTACAGAAAAAGCCAAACCCGGATCCATAGTTTTGTTTCATAATAATTCCGAAAACATACTAAATATTTTGCCGGCGGTATTGATGAATTTAAAAAGCAGGGGCTATTCTTTTAAAAAAGTTTCCGACATAGTTTATAAAGAAAATTATAAAATCGATAATAGCGGAACGCAGTACTTGGTAAGTTAGCGGGAAACGTTTATCACCGTTACAATATACAAATTTTCTACTATAACCTTTAAAAAGAGATTATTTTTGATTAAAACGAAGAATACAAAATTCATTTTTGCATTTTTCGTCATAATAAAGTCCGGTCACGCGAACCGGCGGGCGTTAGTCCGCAAAAACAATCCCGCGTTTAGCTAAAGCTAAGCGACAGCGATAGTAAGTTTCGTGTTGGCCGGAAAATATACAAGGGGGTTAGTTTATGAATTACGAACAGTTACAAAGCAACAAGTTATACTTAAGCGGAAAATTAGTGAGCAGTCCTGTTTTTTCTCACGAGGTGTACGGCGAAGGGTTTTATGAAATGTTTTTATCCGTGCCGCGTTTATCGTCGCAAAAGGATGTCTTGCCGATAACATTGTCCGAACGTTTAATCGAAGACAATAATTTAAAAATCGGCAGCGAGATAAGCGTTTTCGGGCAATTCAGAAGTTACAACAAGATTGAGGACGGAAAATCCAAACTGATGCTAACGGTATTTGTCAGGGATATTTTAGAAAGCGAGCATTGTAAAAACCCGAATATAATTTATTTATCGGGGTATATCTGTAAACCTCCGGTATACAGGACTACGCCTTTTGCAAGAGAAATTGCAGACGTTTTACTCGCGGTAAACAGGGCGTATAATAAATCGGATTATATTCCGTGCATAGCATGGGGAAGGAACGCACGGTTCTTAAAAACGCTAAATGTCGGCGAAAAGATTACGGTAAGCGGAAGGATACAAAGCAGGGAATATCAAAAAAAGGTTTCCGAAGAATTAAGTATACCTAAAGTGGCTTATGAAATTTCGCTTTGTAAAATCAGCCTTAATGACGATATTGAAGATATTGAAGAACTGATTTTTGAAGACGGCGCTTCTACGGTTTAGATTAAAAAAAATAATAATAAAAATTATAGATTTTGAAAATTAAGCCGGCGGTTTTTCGAAAACCGATATATATAAACAGGCGGTAAGACGGTTTTTTTCATAAAAGCAACGCCCGCTTACAAAACTTTGTAAGCGGGCGTTGCTTTATATTAACATGTCTAATGCGCCGGAATGGCAGCATAAAAATTAATTAACTGAGCTTTCTTTTTTTAATTACAAATTTACGTAATATAATGGCTATTACCGCTAAGGCTACCGTGCTTAAGAATATCCATAGCCCCATTTTTTGAAGATTTGTAAGTCCGTCTACTAAAACAAATTTTGATTCGACATACCCGTAAAGCGTTTCTCCGTTTTCAAGCGCAACTTTGATATAGCAAAGGTCGTTTCCGCTTTTTAAAATTTCTATAGGCTGCTTATGCGATAGCATGGTAAGCTTTTCGCTTAAAGCATCGTTATCTTTATATAGGGGGACTTTTCCGTTGCAATCGATTTTTCCGGGCGTCGGTTCATAAGTCCTGATATTAAAATCCTCACTCAGTTCCGCTTTATTAATATAGCCTGTTTTGTTATCACCATATTTAATATGGCAATAGGTTACGCCGTTGATATCGATTTCGCTTTCTATAGAAACCTCGTCATTTTTATTAACTTCGCCGGTTTTAAAATCATAAAAACTATTATCGTTTTTAAAAACAAAATTTGACGGGTATAAATAAACTTTAGACCTGTTTAAAAGTATTTTGGCATTTGTAAATTCAGGTTCGGATTCATCCACTTTTTGCAGGCTGTTATTGTAGACTACCGCGATTTTACTAATTCTTTTAGTTTCGCTGCCTGTTTTAATTTCGCCTTGGTATAAAACGTACGAATATATTCCGGATTTTTTAAATACTATAACTTTTTCGTTAAGCGCAATTTCAATATTTTCAGTCGGATGCAAAGTTCCGTTTAAGTAGATACCCGCCGGATAAAGCATATTCGACGGATACTCGCTGATTTTTGCGACATAAAAATCATCAATTTTAGTTGAAAGGTTGAAAATCGGGATATTATTCAGTTCGGAAATGTTGGGTATATCTATTGACGTTTTTGATTTTAATTGGTTTTTGCGAACAATATAAACATTATAGTTAGTATTATATCCGGATATTTTGCATAAAATCCCGAAGTCTCCGGTAACATAATTAAACGCCGCCGCGATGATAGGATTTTTTTCTGAACCTAACTCCGGAAATTCAATATCGTATACAACGGCATCAATAATTTTATAGCCGTCGGCATAATTAAATTTTGTAATTTTAGTTTCTTGTATTACATAAAGGTTTCCCTCAAAATCACAAATAAGTTCAACAATATCCGTTGCTGTATAACTAAAAGCAGGTTCTTCTATAATTTCCACTTTTTGACCGGTTAAAATAAAAGTTTTTTTTGCAATTTCACTATACATGAATTTTCTAATGCCGTTAAATGGAGCATAGGATTCAAATTGAAAAGTAGCTTCATTAAATTTATAAATAAGTGTCTGTTCTGAATTTTTTTCTATTAAGAAAAGGCTTTTTGAAGAAACAACCAAGTCCAGAATTTTAGTAAAGTTATTGCCGATTAAAACGGGGGATTCGTTAGCATATAGGTAGACTTCCGTTTCAGACGCATAGAAGTAATCGCCGTTAAATACGGCAATGTGCTGTATTCCTATAATATTTAAATTTATGACTTCGTTTGGACCGGTGGCTGAATGGTCGAGAGATTCTGAAATGTCATATTTAACAATTTGAGATTCACTCAAAGCGTTTTGGTCCAGAATTAAAACGTTATGGCCGATAAAAGAAATATCTCGAGGAGAATTAAAAGGGTTGGTATCTTCCTTTACTATTAACCTGCCGTTTATATCGGGATAAACAGGTTCATTTGCAAAAGATACTTTGTCTAAGGATATGAAAGCTATTGTAGTGAAAGCCATTATAATTAAAAATAATGATAATAATTTTTTCATATTTTTAATTATAGCAAAAATCGACAGCTTTGTCGATATTTTTTAACTGATTAAATGTCACAATCAGCCAACTTTGCCAGTATTTAACTAATAGGCTAACGAGCACTCGTTTTTACAAATTATTCCATGGCGCAAACTATTGACAATTAGTATTTTCCATAGTAGAATATTAATTACCGAAAGTACCGGATTTTTCCGGTTTTTTTATTCTCTTAAAAATTAATTGCTCCGGTGCTTTGCAGCGTTGCTTGGGCCGAATTAACTCGGAGCGGGAAGCGGCAAAAACGAAATTTAAATTTTACGGTAATTTCGTTACATTACGCTAAAGGCGGCTTGCCGCCTTTTTTATTCCGTTAATATGATTGATTGTTTTAAATTATTTAAACTAAAGAGGAGTAAAAGCATGGTGAATTTTTTGTGGGCCAGGACATTATTAACGGCTTACAGGTATGTGCCGAAAGTAATTAAGGAAGTAGACGATGTTGTTAAGGAACACGCAATAAAATCATCCAGTTTCGATTGTTCTAATTTTGCAAAATTATCTACTTTAAAGCAGGTTAATAAGATTATTAAGCTAATCGAATTAAAAGACAGGGCTATTTTTGTTAAAACTTATATTGAAGAAATAATATCAAAATTATCTGTAGTTAAACAAAATTTATTATCGCAGATTTTTTTTAAAAATAAAAAAATAACGGAAGTCGTTATGAATGGGCAATTTTCGCCGCGGACATATTACAGAAGGACGCAAAAGGCATTGGAAGAATTTGAAGAAAATATGAACAAAAACGATTTTAAGATTTCAGATTTCGAAAGAGATTTTAAGGATGATTGGATTATTAAAATACAGGAATTGCTGTTAAAACAAAAAACGCAAAAAAGAAAAAGCGCCGTTTACGAAAAACACGCAATCGCCGCATAATCAAATTACAAATTTGGCCTTGTTTACAAATGCTGTTACTGTAATATTTATAAGGCCATAGGCGCGATATAGAAATGCAACAGTTGTTTTGCCGCCGAAGGGAATGTAGTTATCTACATGACCGAGGAGGCAAGACAAGCGTAGCGTTTATATATCGATGCATATGGCCTTATAAATCGTCTTTTTTCTTATATTTATAATTATTAGGCCTAAACATAAAATAAACTACCGCTACGGCGAAAATTATAACGGCGACGATTATTATTATTTGGACGGTTTCGTCGGAATTAGAAGGATTCCCTTCGCCGTTATTTTTTGAATCGCCGGTGTTGTTATCCGGAGCTTTTTTAAGCGGAATCGGGTGATTTTCCGGTTCGGTAATTTCCAGGTCGTCATAATTAACATAATAAGGCCCTTGATGGTTAAACTGGCCTTCATAATTTATAAGCATATATGTGTTGTTGTTAAACATTATTTTGCCGTAACAATTTAAGATTTCCACACTTTCATTAAAACGCGGCGAATAAGTATCTATATCGTAAAAGGTTAATAACGAGCGGGAAGTAGCCGCTTTAAATACAGGGTAAAGCAAATTAGGAACGCCGTCCTCATAAATTTCCACTTCGGATTTTTTCACATAACCGTCTATTTCGGCGCTTGTGTTTTTTTTATATTCAACGGAATAATAGTCGCCGCAGTCTACGCCGATAATAAAATAAGTTTTAGTTAACAAAAATAATTTACTCTTTTCTTTTAAATCGGGGCTTGAGTAAAAATAGACGCCGTCATTAACGATACGTAAAACCGTTTCGGCGGCGCCGTCTGCACCCGCAACTTTTAAGGCGGGCGAAAAAATTGAAAACGTTAATATTATAAAAATTAAAATAACCGTTATTTTTTTCATATCAATTATTTGTTAAAGAAGCAAATTATAAATTTGCTTCTTTAAATTATACTATTTTTAAAACCAAAATATTTAAGAAAAAAAGTTAAATTATGCTAACTTTTGTCAGCACGGAATGGCCGAAAAGCATTGTTGATACGGGCTACGCTTAACATTTTGCGCTTATCGTGTACGTGATGTACACTCTGGCGCGTCAAAATGCCAACTGTTGCCCGTCTGAACAAGCTTTTGGGCCATTCTTTAAAAAACATTACACCATTTTATCAACAGGGGAGTTTTTAAATGAATGGACGAGATTATCGCTAAAATCATTAAAATCGATAACGAATTAAAAAAGCGCAAGGAAAACGATAAATTATTAAAATATAACACCGGAAAAATTATCCATGAAAAGCAGATTCTTTTTCATAAGTCGCAATTTCGGAACAGATGGGTGTTCGGCGGAAACCGAAGCGGGAAAACTGAATGCGGCGCGGTGGAATGCGTTTATTTAAGCCGCGGCATTCATCCGTACCGGAAAATCGGAAAAGGCCTGTCAGGCTGGGTTGTAAGTGTTTCGAGGGAAGTACAAAGAGATGTTGCCCAAAATAAAATTCTTTATTACCTTAAACCGGAATGGATAGAAAAAATAGTGATGAAAAGCGGCGAAAAGGGTTCGCCCGAATACGGCGTGATAGATTATATAGTAGTTAAGAGCGTAACCGGAGATTTTAGTAAGATAGGCTTTAAAAGCTGCGACCAAGGAAGGGAAAAGTTTCAGGGCACAAGTTTAGATTATGTTTGGTTTGATGAGGAGCCGCCGAAGGATATTTATGACGAATGCCGCATGCGGGTTTTGGATAGGCGCGGCGAGATATTCGGGACGATGACGCCGCTAAAAGGCTTAACGTTTATTTACGAGGAAATTTATTTAAACTTAAAACAAGATAAAAATATCTGGTACATACAAATGGAATGGAACGACAACCCGTTTTTAGACCAAAATGAAATTGCTGAATTAACTTCCAGTATGTCGGAATCGGAATTAAACAGCCGCCGCTACGGAAAGTTTAATAAAGGCGAGGGGTTGGTCTATCCCGAGTTTGATGAAAAGGTAAACGTAATCGAGCCTTTCAATGTTCCGTTTTGCTGGTACGATAATATTTCTATTGACCCGGGATTGAATAATCCGCTTGCATGCCATTGGTACGCTGTTGACGGCGACGGGAATATTTACGTTTTGGCAGAACATTATGAAGCGGGAAAAGATATAGCTTACCATGCGGAAGCAATAAAGAACATAAGTAAAAAGTTAAATTGGCATTCCGACGGCAAGGGAAGAATAAACGCGTTAATCGATTCGGCGGCAGGACAAAGGACGCTGGCCTCGAATTCCAGCGTGGCGGAATTATTTTACGAATACGGAATATGCGTAAATACGAACGTTAACAAGGATGTTTTCAGCGGCATTAACCGCGTTAAAGGGTATTTAAAATCGGCGGACGGTATTTCTAAACTTTTTATTTTTAAAAATTGCGTTAATTTAATCCGCGAATTTAAGTCGTATTGGTGGGGGGATAACGACAGCCCAAAAAAAAATAACGACCACGCTTTGGACGAACTTAGATATTATATCATGACAAAGCCTAAGCCGCACAATAGTGAGCCCGAAAAATCGGTTATTACTTTACATAAGGAAAAACTATATAAGAGGCTTGTAAGAAAAAATAAGGAAGTTTAAATATATTACAAATTACAGCATACAAATTATAAATTCGGACTAGATTTTTTGCTTACTCAGAATGACAAATAAAACCTCTCTATTCCATTTAATCGAATATTCTGACATAATAAAAATCTTAATTTTGATTACCAAATTTGTAAACTGTACACTGTAATTTGTACACTATAAACTGTAATTTGCAATTAAGGAGAGATATGCTTAAAAAAGATGAAATCAAAAAGCCGCTTTTAAAAAAAGCTAAAGGCTTTAGCGAAAACGAAGTTACGGAAGAATATGAAGAGGACGAGGGCGGTTTAAAGCTTAAGAAACGAAAGGTTTCCACTAAATATTTTCCTCCTGATATTTCTGCGGCAAAATTATTACTTTTGTTGAACGAAGAATTAAATGTGTCGGATTTAACCGAAGAAGAATTAAAGGATTTGCGAAAAAAGCTTATGGACGAGTTAAAAGAATTACAAGACGAGAAGGCAGCACAAAAGGATTGAAATGGTTTATAATGCGGGAAATAGAAAATTAACCTATTTTCCGACAAAAATAAATCCGCCAAATTGAGCGATAGCATTTTCTATTTGGCCGGAATAAAAAGGAGAATGAATATGAAAATCGGAAAAAATCAATATATGGTAGGCTGCGAAATTTCGGGTTGCAAGAATATCGCGGAAAACCGCCTCATCTTAGACGGGGAATTGGAGCACGACACCCACATCTGCAAAAAATGTTTGGAGAGGTTGTTTAATGAGTTAAGCGTTTTTTTAAATAAAAAAATTCATTGAAAATACAAAATGTTATTTAAGCGGGAGGAAGTTTTTTGAATTCAAAAATTACTAAAAGAAAAAAACAAAAAAAAAGAGATGTTTGTTGAAGATATAGTTAAATCGGTGAGAGAAGATTTTAACGGGCGCCAGTTTAAAAGAAAACAGCTAGAATTGCAATGGCGCCTTAATTTAGATTTTACAGAAGGAAAGCAGTATAATTATCAAAGCCCGTCGGGCGAGATATTGGAAAGGGATAAAAGTTATTTTTGGGAAAAGCGCGAGATATATAACCATATAGCGCCCATAGTAGAAACAAGGCTCAGCAAATTGTCGAGGGTGCGCCCGGTTATGTCGGTGCGCGCCGCTTCGGGCGACGACCGCGATTTATATATCGCAAGGCTTTCTTCAAAAATTTTAAACGGGATATGCAGCAGCATAAATTATTCCGAAATAATAGCGAACGGGACGATGTGGAGTGAAATTTGCGGCACGGCTTTTTATAAGGTCGTATGGAACTGTGAAAAGGGCGCGGAGTTGGGGGAATATGAAAGCAAAAAAATTTACGAAGGCGAAGCCGAAATTACGGTTTGCCCGCCGTTTGAAATTTATCCCGATAATTTATCCGCAAAAAATATTGACGAACTAAAAAGTATTATACACGCTAAAAGTATGCATATTGACGATATACAAAAAATTTGGGGAGTTTCGGTCGAAGGGGAAAATGTTGAAAGTTTTACCTTGCCTAACAGTATTTATAAGAGCGATAAAGTTCAAAGCGAAGGACTTAGCGACTACGCTTTAGTTATCGAAAAATATGTAGCGCCATCTAACGATTATCCGGACGGGCAGTTAATAATAGTATCCGGCGATAAACTATTGTATAGCGGAATTTTGCCGTACATAAATAAAAAGGACGGGCGCGGCTTCCCATTTATAAGGCAGCTTTCTGTCAGGCAAGCAGGCAGTTTCTTTGGTTTGAGTTTAGTGGAGCGCTGTATACCGATTCAAAGGGCGTATAACGCGGTGAAAAATAGAAAGCATGAATTTCTCAACCGGATAGCTATGGGCGTTTTGGCGGTAGAGGATGGCTCGGTAGACACCGATAGTTTAGAAGAAGAAGGCTTGCCTCCCGGCAAAGTTGTGGTCTATCGCCAAGGTTCGCATCCGCCGCAGATGATGGATTGCGGAAGGCTCCCCAATGAATTTACTTACGAGGAGGACAGGTTGTTGAGCGAATTTGTTATGATATCGGGAGTCTCGGAGGTTATGAGAAATTCCGGAACTCCAAAAAGCATAACGAGCGGAGTCGCGATTTCGCTGCTAATCGAACAGGACGATACAAGGCTTGCGCTGACGGCGGAAAACATCCGCGACGCTGTTAAGGAAACGAGCCAGCAATTATTAAGGGTTTATAAGCAGTTTGCCGATACGGGAAGGCTAATCAAGGTTGCGGGCGAAGACGGAAGCGTGGACGTTATCTATTTTGAAAAAAACGATATTTGTGCGGACGACGTTGTTTTTGAAACGGAAAACGAACTTTCACAAACTCCGGCGCAGCGTAAGAACATGATTTTGGAAATGCTGAAAATGGGCTTATTATCCGATGAAAGCGGCAAATTAAACGCCTATACGAAATCAAAAATTTTACAGCAGTTAGGATACGGCAGCATGGAAAACACAAACCAATTAACCGAACTGCATATAAAGCGGGCATGCTTAGAAAATTTGGAATTCATTGAAAACGGTGAAAAGCCTTCAAGCATAGACGACCATAGCCTTCATGTCGTAGAGCATACTAAATTTATTTTATCTGCCGAATTTAATGCTTTAAAATATCAAAAAATCAAGGATAAATATTTAAAGCATATCGAAGAGCACCGCGTGTTTGTAAACTTAGAACGCCAATTGCAGTGAAGGTTATGCGTCGCGTCAGACAGGCTGCTTGTATTTTATGTCGTCGGCCGTGTATTATAATACACTCCGTTTCCTCCGCAAAATAGCTGTCGCCTGTCTGACGCGACGCATAACCTTCACAATTAGATTAATTAAATTTAAAAGATTAATGAGGAGTTTTATGGAAGAAAATAATTTGGAACAAGCCAAAATTTCGAACGGGGAAGAAAACACAGGTTCTTTGGAAAAAGTTTTTGAACCGGAAAGTTTGGCCTCCGGTTTAGGTAAATTTAAAAATACCGAGGCGCTTTTAAACGCGTATAAAAATTTAGAAGCCGAATTTACAAAAAAGAGCCAGGAGCTTTCAAAAGCAAACGAACTTATAAAAGAAAGAGAAAGCAATGAACCGGCAAAGGACGCTTTGCCGGTTTTTAAAAAAGAAAACTGGAACGGATTAGTAAATGAGTTTGTTTCTAAATTTCCGAAAGCGAAAAATTATACGGAAAAAATCTCTAAGATAATATGCGAAGACGAAGAACTATCTAAGAATGAAAGCTGCTTAAACGAAGCATACCTTAGAGTATTGAACAATGAAATTAAAGCGCCTATTGAAGCGTTGGACGACGACGATTTTATTGAAAAGCACATTTTAGAAAATGATAAGATAAAGAGAAAAATTTTATTAAGCTATTTAAAATCCAAGTCGGAAAATTCAACGCCGCGCCTTATGACGGAAAAAAGCGGTAAGCCGGCATTCTCGCCCGTCAACGCGCCGAAAACAATAAAGGAGGCCGGCGAGTTAGCCAAAAAAATGATGTGAAGAATTACGCATCGCCGGATTCGAGTTACGCTTGCAATGTCAAATTCGGTCATGTAGTTGAACTACATTCCACTTCGCCGACCTTGCAACTGTTACCCGACTGCGTCGCGCCTAATTCTTCACATTGAATTCGTATGAGTTCCTAAAATTAAATAAATAAAAAAATAAAATAAAACGAGCGGGCTAAGATGAGTAATCAGAGTGTATTAATATACGCGACCGACGATACGCCTCATCTTAGCCCGCGTATAAAAAGGAGAAGTTTAAATGGTAACATTGAGTACAGCCGAAAACGCGTTAAAGACGCTTTATTTAGGGGTGGTTTCTAACCAGCTTAATACGTCTATTAATCCGTTATTCGCTAAAATTAAACAATCGACTTCAGACGTTTGGGGAAAAGAAATAAGAAAGCTTGCCCCATACGGGTTAAACGGCGGCGTGGGCGCCGGCACCGAAACCGGAGATTTGCCTAAATCCGGAGAAAATACTTATGCCCAGTTCCAACTAACTTTAAAAAACTTATTCGGAACGATTGAAATTTCCGATAAAGCGGTCAGGGCTTCGCAAAACAGCGCGGGCGCGTTTGTGAATTTATTAAACGACGAAATGGAGGGCTTAATTAAAGCGGCAAGCTTTAATTTCGGAAGGATGCTTTTCGGCGACGGTTCCGGAAAACTGGCGACTATTGTTTCCGTTTCCGGAGACGAATACATTGTAGATAACATAAAAAATATCATGGAAGGCATGACGGTGGACGTCAGGAACACTTCCGGCATTTTGGCTACCGGAAAGGGAGTAAGGATAGTAAAGATAGACCGCGCGGCGAAAAGCTTTAAAACAAATATCGCAGTCACAGGTATTATCGCCAATTCGACATTTATTACCGTACAAAATTCATATAACAGCGAACTTACCGGTTTAGCTAAAATTTTTGCCTCACTAGGCGATATTTACGGTTTAAATAAGGAAGATTTTTCATGGCTTGTTCCTTATAGAAATACCGCCGCGATTTCGATTTCCGATAACGCTATCCAAACAGCGATAGACAACATCGACGATTTATCGGGTTCAACTATTGATTTTTTAGTTTGTTCCGCGGGAGTTAAACGCGCGTATCAGGATTATCTGAATACCTTTAAGCGCAATATCGATACAATGGACCTTGCGGGAGGATATAAGGCTATATCTTATTCAGGCATACCGCTTATATCCGACAGGTTCTGTCCGAACAAAACTTTATACTTATTGAATACGAGCGAATTTACTTTGCACCAGTTATGCGATTGGGCTTGGCTTGAAGGCGAAGACGGAAAGGTTATAAAACAGATTTCCGGAAAGCCGGTTTATACGGCGACGCTGGTTAAATACGCCGATATGATTTGTAATAAGATTAGCGGACAAGGGGTATTTACCAACATCACCGAAAGTTAATTAACAGGATATATAGGGTGTGATCCGGGCTACGTGTGCGAAGACTTCTCGGTCGCATATTTTAATACGCTCCGCCTCGTTGTCTTCACACCTGTTGCCCGGCTGACACCCCATCTATCCTGTTAATTGTAAAAAGGAGTATTCAATGCTTGAGCTAATAAAAAACGACCTGTTCGATATAGCCGATAGAGTTAAGGAAATAGACGCCGGTTATTATATTGTTTACAATCAGATAAAAAAACAGTTTGAAGTGCATAACAGCGGACAGTTAAAAAGTTATTGCTTAACGGTGCCGTATGATGAACTGGACGCAAGAACATTGGATTTGGTAAACAAAACAAAAATTGAGAACGCCGAAAAACTTTATCGGGAAATGGACATACATAACGAAAAGCTAAAAAAAGACGAATATAAAAAAGTATTTGAAAAAGCTATGTTTGATAGCGGATTATAAAAGCACAATTTGCTTGTTATTTTGGCGTAGCTAAAATTTTTTTGTATAACAAATTCCGAGTGAATAAGGATAAGTTAAAATTTTAGAAAATAAATTGTTAATTGAACTTGAAGGGATAGGCGCGGTGCAGACGGTTAACAGTTGACATTTTGACGCGCCGGAATGTACTTAACGTACATGACAAGCGCAAAATGGCAAACGTAAACTGTATCCGCCGATGCATATCCCTTCAAGGAGGAGAAAGATGAATATTAAAATGCTAGATTGTATTAAAAGTGCGGCAACGCTTTTGCAAGACGAGGAAGTTTTGAATCTTTTAAAGACGGGCAGTTATAACGATTTAAACGATTTTTCCGACGCCAGAAAAAATTTAGATTTATTGGTAGATTGCGGAAATATGGTTTATTCGGAACTTGCGGGGGAATACCTTCCGCTATATTCTATCCAAAGCTTTAAAAACGAATCGGGAATTATATCTTTTTCCGATTTTAATAAAAACGTAGTCGAAATAAACAGCGTTACTGATTTAAACGGCAGCAAACTTTATTTTAGGGTTTACCCCCACAACCTTATGACTTTAAGAGGAAGCGTGATAGTGTCCTTTTCGTATCTGCCGGAAAGGGCGGGGATTAACGACGCTTTAGATTACCACAAGGGAAAATTGAGCGAAAGGATAATCGCCTACGGAATATGCGCCGAATATTCGATAATTAAGGGAATGTTCAGCGAAGCCGCTTATTTTGATAAAAAATTCCGAGATAGCCTTTTAAATACGTGTAAGCGGAAAAATATTTTAATCCCGCCGAGGAGGTGGCTTTAATTGTTTTATCGAAAAACCCCGCAATTAAGACGCCAAAAAACTTTCAAAATAAACTTTACCGATTTTTCCGGCGGGCTTAACACCGCTTTGGATAAAAATATCCTTTCGCAAAAATACGCCGTGAATACATATAACGTTAAAAACAGCACGGGCGCGTTAACCACCGGAATGGGAATGGAAAAATTCAAATTAAAAACTTCAGACGGCTTTTTTGAATTTGAAAAAATCGGCGAAGAAATTAAAAAAGTGATTTACTTTAAAAAATTCGACCGCGACGAAATAACAAGCGACGACAGACTGATTGCCGTTACCCAAAACGGGAACCTTTACGCCGCCAATTTATCTAAGAGAACGCAGTTTGAGTTGCTACAAGGAATTCATTTTAACGCGGCGCCCAATTTTATATGCTACAGGCTTAACGGCGACGACGTTGTTATTATGACGAGCGAAAAAGATGAAATGGTAATATGGGACGGCGTAAACGAACCTTATACGGTGCCGAACGCTCCTAAAATTACTTCGATGTGCGTTCATTACGAAAGGCTTTTTGTAACCGTCGGGGAGATAAAAGCGCGGTGTGGTTTTCCGACGATTTAGACCCTTCCAACTGGGAGGTTTCTTTAGAAGAAGCGGGCTTTATCGAAATAGCCGACGATAAAGGCGGATTATTGAAGGTTGTTAAATTTATCGACTACGTTTATATATTCCGAAGCTACGGCATAGCACGGCTTACGGCTTACGCCGACCAGACTCAATTTACGTTGAACCAGTTGTTTACGACCAGCGGAAGAATTTTCCCGGATACGGTGGCAATCTGCGGTGACAGGATAATTTTTTTGGCGGAAGACGGCTTATATATGTTCGACGGGCTGCAGACATATAAAATTTTAAAGAACATCGACGGGTTATTTAAAGAGGCGGATATTTCTTTATCGAAAGGCGTTTTTTTGGGAGGTTGCTATTATTTAAGTTTGATTAAGCCTAACGAAGAATTAAAAGGATTTTTAATTAAATACAATATTTCCGACAACGGCGTAGATATTTTACACGGTAAAGAAATTACAGACCTTTTGCCTGTTACCGCCGAAAGCTATACATCTATGGCATTAATTATAAAGGGCGAAAGCGATATCTACACTTTAAACGAATCCGGCTGCTTTTTAAGTAAGCCTTTGCCTAAATTATGGATAACTCCGGTTACCGATTTAAATTACCCCGAATATTTTAAATATGTTAAAAAGCTTATTATCAATTCTAAGCACGATATTACGGTAACGTTGATTTCCGAAAAGGCCGCTAAGGTTTACGATATTAAAGGGAAAGAAGAACCGACGGAAATAAAAACAGATTTAAAAGGCAAACTTTTTTCCATGAAAATAGAAAGCAACGATAAGGATATTTATGTAGCTAAGCCGGTTGTACTGATAGATATTTAAACGCGGCAATTATTGTTGCCTTTTGGCAAGGAGGTATAGATGGATTACGGAAAATTAGCCTATTTAAAAACAGAAGATTTAACAAAGCAAATAGACAGCCTAAGAATGCAGGTTGAAACCGCGCCGTATAATTGCCTTTCGATTTTAAATAAAAGGCCGTATTATTTTGAAAAAAGTTTTAGAATAGAAGATTATACGATAACGGCGAAAAAGCAAACCGTATTAACCTTGCAGTATAAAGTTTTACTTTCGAGTATCGCAAGCGAGGCGTTTGATTTTTCCGTTTATATCAATAACGTTAAGGTGGAAACGTTTACCGATTATATCGGGCGCGAATCGAAAAGCTTTTCTTTTACGATAGTTGCGGATGGTTTTAGTAAAGGCGATAATAATGTTGCCGCAACAATAGACTTTAGAAATTCCGGCCAATATAATATATTATGCGCAGAAATTAACGCCATGGGAAACAATATTTACGAAACCGTTAAAACCGTAAACGTAGACGTTTTAGATAAAACCGTGGGCGGGGCTTTGGCAGTAAGTAAACCCGAGGAAGATTACATTCACTTTATCGACCAGAATTTTGAATACGAATATTTATCGTCGCCGTATTTAAATTTGAAAAAATCCGGTAAAGTTTATACGGTATCGAATATGTTCTACCAAAACGGCACGGTTTTGGAAACAAGTTTTTATGCCTATGTTAACGCGCAAAAAAACCTTGTGATAAATTTATTAGGCATATTTTCCGGTGCGGTTTTAGATAGCAAGGCTTTAGATGAAAACGTAACTTGCGTATCCGCCTGCGAAAGTTTAAACCCGATAGGGGTATCCCTTTCGTATGTTAAAGACGGCGCGATTTACACCTCTAATATTTCTACCAACGGCTCAACGCTTTCATTTTCCGTACCTAAGGTATTTGAAACCATTTATGGCAAAATTAATAAAACTATAGTTTTTAGGGATAAAAATAACCGGACAAACCTGTTCTTTTCAACGAACTTAGGCAACAGTTACCTTAAAGCCGCAGATTTAAGTAAAAGCGGAAACGATTATTCTAAAATGTTTCTTGATAAAACCATAGGCTTAGGCAAATGCGAGAATATAAGGTTTAAACCTTCAGACAGTAAAATAATAATGTTTTTTAAATTTAAGGGTGCGGTATATGAGCGGGTTTTAGAAAATAACGAACTGAGCGAGCCTGTTTTAGCGGCGTTTTGCGACGAGTTAATACCGTTAAGGGATTTTTATATAACACGGAAAAATAACAGGATAAATTTATTAAAGCAGTAATATCTTTACTGCTTTAGTAATTTGCAAGCAAGTTAAAGTGTTAATTAGTTTAGTTAATTTTACCAGCTTTTTATTTTAATTTTTTTCCTATCTTATAAACCTTGTTCATATATTTATTTTCCTTATTCTTACGGAAGCGGACAAGCGAATCTGTATATACTATTTTTTTTAAAAGAGTTCCTCTTAGTTTTTTTATGTAAGCCGTTTGAGCGTTTATAAGCCCTTTTTTATCGCCCGAAAGCTGTGCTTTCGGAAACGGCAGTGTCATAGCGGAAATAATAATAAATTTTTTTCCGGACATGCTGTCAACAGGACCCATATTTTTTAGAGTTTTAAGCACTGTTTTCAACTTTTTTCCTAATTTTAAATATCGCCATTGAGGTGCGTCTTCCGGCTTTTTCATTGCATATCCGGTATGCCGGTCAAAAAAGGTTTTTACTTTGCCGGGAACATTTCCCCAGTAACAAGGTGCCCCTAGGATAATAATGTCGGCTTTAACAAGTTTTTCATAAACTACCGGAAAATCATCTTGCAAACAGCAGAATGTTTTTCCGGCGCATGCCCAACAGCCGAGGCATTCTTTAATATTATAGTCGTACAAATTTATTAGTTCCGTGTTGTGTCCGCTATTTTCCGCGCCGCTTAACAAATTTTTACACAATCTATCAATCAGTCCGTTTTTTCTGTTAGTTCCTACTATTGCTAAAACATTCATATAACACCTCATATGTCACACTTGCGACATTTTTTTGTTTGTAGTATAATATAATCAATAATTTAAAACAATGAAAAAAATCCAAAAAATTTAAGTGCTACAAAACATACTTTTTGTGCCAAAAGGTTTTTTGGCAGCGATGGGGTAATTATGGGTAAAAATATAAGGCCGATAGCGTTACAATCTAAAAAGTGGTTATCAGAATCATTTTTTTCGTTGCTCGCAAAAAAAACGTATTCAAATATATTTATCTCCGAAATATCGCAAAATGCCGGACTTGACAGAAGAACTTTTTACAGGCATTTTAAATCTAAAGAAGACATAATAAAAGATTATTTTTATGAGGCGTCAGAGGAATACGGAGTTGTAATGAGTAGATATGTAGAAGCCGGAAACATAACCGGCCAATATCCGGATTTTAGCAATAAGTCCATATCGGAAATGTTCTTTGTTATTTGTGAAAACAACAAGACAGTTTTAACATTGTTGTACAAACAAAATTTATTGTATTTAATGCTGCCGGAGCTTGATGTGATTTTCGCTAAGTATCGGCAGATGTTTGCAAGTAAAGAAGCGCTTGATTTATCTAACGGCGAATATCATTTAGGATATCATATAGGCGGGCTTTTTAATTTACTTACAAAATGGCTAAATGAAAACTGCCAAAGGACACCGCGGCAAATGGGCGAAATTGTTGATGAAATTTTATCGTTTAACCAAATATAATAAATTTTATTATCTTAAATAAAACTTAAAAAAAATAAAAAATAAGCGGGCTAAAGATGGGGCGTCAGGCGGGTAACAGTTGGCTTGCCGAAGAAGCGGAGTGTACTCTGTACACGACCGATATGAGGCAAGATAAGCGTAACTTGTATCACGTCCCTTTTCTGCCCGCGTAAGGAGAAATATGTATACATACAAACTACCCATAACCCAAAACGACATAATAAATTTAAGCACGAGTACATCGGCGGGTTCGACTAACGCCGCTTCCAAAGAAAAGGATTCGTTATTAAAACAACTAAGCGATTTAGACGCCAAATTTAAAAACGACCCTTTGTTGTTCGATATTTCGATGCCGGAAAATTTGGGGCTTACAAAAATGGAATACGACGCTTTAACCGACGAACAAATTCAGGAACTTGCCAAAAGCCAAATGGACGCCAAACTAAACGACGAAAAAACAATGCTTGAGAACGAGGTAAAAAAATTAAGCGCCGATTTATCAAACCAAAAGGATAGCCTGCAGGCGCAGTCCGGCGAAATGGCTAAATCGATAGAATCCGCCTATGAGGAAAGAAGAAAAGAAGCCGAAGCCGACGCGTTAAAAAGAGGCCTGGCGCGCTCTTCGATAATTACCGGAAAAATCGAACAGTTTGACCAAAACAAAATAAGCGATAAACTTAAACTGGAAGGCGATACATTGGCCGCGGTTAACAAGATTGATTTACAAATTAATTCTTTGGAAGCCGAAAAGAATCTGGCTTTAGAAAATTTCAACATAACCTTAGCCGCGGAATTAATTTCCAAAATAAATGATTTGAAAAATGAAAGAGAAGCTAAGGTAAACGAAGGTTTAAAATATAATAACGAAGTTACGGAAAAGGAAGCAAAATACCAAAAAGAAAAAGAGCTTTCTTTATTCGATATCGAGCAGGCGCGCAAAAATGCGGTTTCCAATGAAAAATTAAACGATTATTTATATTCCGAGAAAGCTAAAATCGTTAAAGAATTTTATGATAACATGCCGGCCGCCGAGGCTTTAAAGCAGATAGGGGAAGATTCCGCTTTAAAAGAACATTTGGGGAGTTATTATAATTATATAGTCCAATATTTCAAGAGCAAGATGTAAAACTTAATAACTTCAAATACAAAGTGCCGGTTAATTATCTGAAACTAAATAAAGTAAATAGCTAAAATAACTCCTATGGTATAATAAAATATATCATAGGAGTTTTTGTTTTTAGCGAAGGAAAGGCGATATATTTAGAACTACAAATCCAATAGATCTTCTTTTTGAGTATTAAACATGGTCATCTTTTGAACTTGAAGTATTTGTTGAATATATTTATAATTGACATTAAGGCTTATTTCAAGGTATAATGGCTTTAAAAGGCGGCATGCAAATATGATAAAGTTCAATATTTTTGCGGATAGCCTTTAAACCTTGGAATTATTTATTTTTTATTAAGGAAAAAAGTTATGGGTATTAAGTATGGGCTTAAAAAAGCCTTGGTTTGCCATGCTTTAAAAAAGCGTAAAAAAAGCAGCAAATTCGATGAAATTTTAAGCGAAAGCTATGAATTGCCCGCAGATGCGGGAACAGATTATAACAACAGTTATTATTTTTGCGCGCACAATAAAAACGGGACCTCTATGTTTTTCCGTCTCGGAATAAGAGGCGGCGGCACACGCGAGGTTTGGTTTGTGTATTACGATAGACAAGGTAACGCATTTGTCAATTCCGCCGAAATTTATGAAGAAGATAAAAATCCAGCTTTTGTAAAGTGTATTGAACCTTTGAAAAAGTGGGAATTCGGCTTTAAAGGTAAAGTTAAAAGGGTTAAGCCCGACGAAAATTTAATCGCACGCCCTTACGGGGAGGAATTAAACGCCTCCTTTTTCGGCGTGTTTTCGTGCACTGAAAAACTTTATGATTTTACGCGCGATTCCGATGCTAGAAATTTTGCGGCAGCCGTTGCGGCGGAAAAATGGGCCAAGGGTTTTATGGACGAACTGAACGCGAACACCCAAACTCATATCGAGCAAGCCGGAATATGCAGCGGTACGCTGTCGGCCGGGGGCGTTACGCTTAAGGTTGATTCCGAAGGGATTCGCGACCATTCTTACGGACGCAGGGATTGGAATTACATGAACCGGCACATATGGCTTGCCTCAGTCTGCCCTAAAGGCAGGACGCTTAACACAAGCTGGGTAAACTATCCCGCGCTTAAAGAACTGCAAAGCGGTTACGAAGTACAGCATGGACTTACAAAAAATGTACTTGTCGCAACTTCGTTAATTAAAATGCCGGATAGCGGTATGCCGAAAGAGTTTAATTATTTTATAATGCTTTCCGATAAGTCATTATTAAAAAACAAGTGTACGCTGGAAATAGCGTTTCCTTTCAGTTTCGGTAACGGAGCATACATTATGTACGAGGGGCTGGGCAGTTTCAATATTAACGGCGAACAGGGGCGCGGCACGATAGAGTTCGGTTATAATTCAGATATTTCAAGGTGGAAAAACAAATGAAGATATACAATTTAAACAATATAGACGAAGCGGGGCTAAAAGTTTGCGGCGGCAAAGCCGGGGGATTATTTAATTTAATCAAAGAAGGTTTTACCGTGCCGGCAGGGTTTGTTATTACGGATATAAATTCCGATAAAGATATAGACGAAGCGGCGGATTACTATATGAGTTCCAATTTAGGCGAGGTTGCCGTGCGTTCTTCGGCATCTAACGAGGACGGCGCGGATTATTCTAGCGCGGGACAGTATTCAACGGTATTAAAAGTAAACGGCGAAAAAGCTTTTAAGAGCGCCGTAAAAGATTGCTTGGCATCGCTAAAGAGCGTTACGGCTGTTAATTATACTTCCTATTTCAAAAGCGCCCAAAGCGAAAAAATGAGCGTCGTTGTGCAGCAAATGGTAGAACCTAAATTCGCGGGAGTGTGCTTTACGGTGAACCCATCGTCGGAAGGATATATGCTTGTAGAAGCCGTTAAAGGGCTTGGCGAAAGCCTTGTATCCGGAACTTCGGCGGCAAAGCAATACAACGTGCCGTTAAAGCAGGTTATGCTGAACGGCAGCGCGGACATGAATTTTTATGAAAACCTTTGCGCCGAAAACGGGCTGTTGGATGTACAAGAGCTTAGAAAACTCTGTTTTGAAGCGGCGCGTATCGAACTAAAATTCGGAAAGCCTATGGATACCGAATGGGCGATTGACGGCGTAGGCAGGCTCTATTGGCTTCAGGCAAGGACTATTACGGTTAATGAAGAATGTTCTATTGATGAATTCGACCCGAAATACGATATGTCAAGCCACGTTATAACACGCTGCAATATCGGAGAAATGCTCCCGGGCGCGGTAACACCACTGACAATGTCGACGGTGGTTTACGCGATTGACTACGGCATGAGGAATATGCTTGCCGTGGCGGGCGTATGCAAAAAGCCCAATGATTTGCCGGATTATAGCTGCGCTTTAGGAATATCCAATAACTTATTTTTAAATCTTTATTACCCGTATAAAATGGAAGGCGTTATAATAAGCACCTCGCAGCAGAATATAGATTTTTCGATATGCGGAAGAAGTTTGCCTAAAGCTAAAGCTTCCTTTAAAAAATCTAATTTTTTTGTGCGCCTAAACAACATGCGCAAGTATTTCGGATTCTTATTATCACGCAATAAGGCTATCGTTAAACTTAAAGGTATTGCGGATTCGTTGCAGCTTAATGAAGGGGAAATTAAGCCGGAAGGCCTTTATAAGATTATCGATGACAACATAGATATAAATAACCGGTCACTTTCGCTGCACTATATTACAAGTTCTCATTCGGGAGCTATGAGCAGTGCCATGTATATGGTTATAGAAAAAAAATATAAAGAAGCGGAAAAAATTAAATCTATAATCGCGGAGTTTTTAGAAAATATAGACGGTATAGAAAGCGTAGATATTTTGCGTTCCCTGCGTTCCCTTGCAACGGCTTTATTAAAAGAAAACCCTTCCGTCGCCGTGTTCAGTGCGGATGAATTGGCCGCATATATTAAAGTGTGCGGTAAAGAGGCGCGCGCCGCATACGAATATTTTATTAAGCGGCACGGGCACAGGGCGATACGCGAAGCCGAAATGCGCAGCATCGGTTGGGCGGATAACGACAAAGCTTTCTATGAATACCTAAAAACAGTTATACAAAGCGGCGCAAACGAAGAAACAAAGAAACCCGGCCAAAACATAAAAGATATCGCAAAAAAATACGGTTTTAAAAGGTTTTCAAAGACAATTCTGTTGTACCTTACGCGCCAATCGCGTAAAGGCGTATGCAACCGCGAACTTTCCAAATCGCTCATGATTAAAGTAATTGATACCTTTAAAAAAGCTTATAGAAGGCTTGCCGCTATGCTTGTAAAAGAAGGCGCGCTGCCCGACGAAGATTTGATTTTTTTCCTTACGCATAAAGAAATAGGCGCTTTAATATACGATAAGGATTTTAAGCTTATTAAAAAGGCGCTTCAAAGGCGCAGGCTTTTAGACGAACAATCCGCGCTTTCTTTCGACGAAGTATATAACGGTAAGCCAAAAGCTTCATGTTTAACGCTAGACGGCGGCGAGCAACAGGGCGTGCTTAACGGCGCGCCGATTAGCCGGGGCGTGGTTCGCGGCGCGGCGCGCGTAGTAAAATCCCCGGCCGATGCTGCCGAACTGAAAAAGGGCGAAATAATGGTGGCCTCATATACCGATATAGGCTGGTCGCCGTATTACTGCTTAATAGGCGGGCTTGTTACGGAAGTAGGCTCGGCGCTTTCACATGGCGCGGTGGTAGCGCGTGAATACGCCCTGCCGCTTGTGGCGAACGTGGCCAATGCTACGCGCTTGATACAAACTGGCGATATCATTACGCTTAACGGCACGGACGGCAGCGTAACGCTGCATAAGCGCGATGAGTAATTATTAACCGGTTTAATAGAAATAGTTGAAAGCGATTTCGGAAATATTTGAAATAAACTTTCGGCGCCTATATTTTTGGAAATGGATAAAGACTAAAAAAAGCTCTTAATTAAAAATTATGAGCTTTTTTAAATCAAAACTGAAAATCGGTTGTAAGTATTTTAACAACCGAAAAATTGGAAATAATTATTTAAAAAACTTAATATTGTAATTATTTTTATTTACCGGTGACTTAGCTATGGAGAAATTGAAATCTTACATTAATTTATCACATAAATTTAACATCAATATGTTAACATTATTATTATATTAGGAAAATTAAAACTAATTTTCAGGAGTTTATATGAAAAAAAGAATTTGCATAATTATTGCAATAGTTTTTACGCTTGCGCTTTGCGTTTCGTTTACCGCTTGCAATTCGGGAAAATCTGCCTATGAAATAGCATGCGAAAACGGATTTATAGGCACCGAGCAGGAATGGCTGGAAAGCCTTTCGGGAAAAGACGGTCAAGACGGCGCCGACTTAGATATTTACGATCTTTTCGATGCGTATCTGGATACTTATCCAGAAGCGACATTTGAAGAATTTCTTCGCGCTTATCTTACGATAGATTATCATGATATCGCAAGTGCTTCCGCTAAGGGAATTCAATCGGCGGTCAGCGTTTATTGCGTTTTTGAACGGAGCGGAAGGCCTTCTGTTTCCGCGGCGGGTTCGGGGGTGATTTACCGGATAAGCCAAAACAACGTTTATATAATTACAAATTACCACGTTATTTATTATAATAACACATACGGAAATGCGAAAAGCATCGAGGTGTATTCTTATGGATTGGAAACGGAAAAATACGCCGTACAAGCCCAATTAGCAGGAGGCTCGATTACAAAAGATATCGCCGTTTTAAAAGCTTCTTTAAGCGATTTTAATAGCGAAGTTAAACCCGCAGATTTGGCCGATTCGAACGACATTACTCTCGGCGAAAGGACGGTGGCTATCGGGAACCCCGCCGCCGAAGGCATTTCGATAACATCCGGCATTGTCAGTGTGGATTCAGAGGAAATAGAAATGAGCGCTCTCGATACTTCCGGAACCAACACTATGAGGGTAATACGGACGGACACGCCGATTAACAGCGGAAATTCCGGCGGCGGTTTATATAATTCGCGCGGACAGCTTTTAGGCATAGTCAACGCAAAAAGCGCGGAATCGGATATCGAAAATATCGGCTTTGCGATACCGGTTAATGTGGCGGCGGGAATTGCCGATTGCGTAATAGATAACGATTTCAAAAAATGCCAGTTCGGCATTACTATTATAGCAAATTCTTACTCAACGCAATATAATTCTTCGAAAAACAGAATCGAAATTATAGAAACATTGACTGTTGAAAGCGTTACCGCGGGGGCATTGGCGGACGAAAAAATTATGGCAGGCGATAAGCTTATTTCGGTCCGTATAGGCAGCGGCAATTCATTAAAATTAACTCGTATTTTCCATTTACCGGATTTTCTTTATAAAGTGCGCGCCGGCGATACAATTTATCTTGAAGTAGAACGCAACAGTGAAACCGTAATCATCGAATTAAAACCTGCGGCGGGTAATTTTTATTTAGTTTAATAGCCAAAAATATTAAAGTTTTAAATGGAAAAGCGCCCCGAAAAAGCCGGGGCGCTTTTTGTAATAGGCAAGTTAAATTCTCTAAAATTTGATGATATTGAAAAAAGCCAGAGAAATTTTTTACGTAAAACAGCTAGTTTTTAGGGAGAATTTTTATGTAAAAGATAGTGTGTGAAGGCGCAATCGTTTAGAGATTCAAAAGCAACGACAATTACCCCCGTCCCCATTTGTGACGTGGACATCCCCGATATCTTCCCGTTTAATAAATAGTAAACAGTATAATTCCTCTTATTTTTTTAAATTATTATCTTATAAGTTGAGGAACTTACTGTCCGGCAATTGATTAGTTGACATTATTGTTGGTTTAATGATACAATCCGCGTTACCTATTAAAGGGCTTTGTCCTGAAAATTTTATTTAAAAACTAAACGAATATTTTTGATTTATAATAATTTTTTTCTATTTACATAGTATTTTTTAAATATTGTGAAAAAATAACTAAAAGGAGAAATCACAATGAAAAAAGAACAAAAGCAAAAAACGAGAAATTTAAAGGCTAAAATGACGGCTGCCATAGTAAGCTTACTGTTATGTTTTTTACTTGTAGGCATTTCTGTGTATGCAGCTCTTCAACAAACTGCAAGTTATACCGATAACCTAACCGTATCAACAAGCGGCCACGTAGAAGTTGCAGTAGACATCTACCAACAAAACGGCGCAACAAACCACACTCTTTTAGCAGGGGAGACAGGTGATTTCGCAACAATCTCAGGACTTAGTTACGGAACGGCCCGCCTGTCAAAAACCTCGCTTGAAGAAGGTAAAACTGCTACCGGTTTGAATCCGGTATTCTCGTACACAAACGGTTACACATACACGTCTTACAAAATTGTATTAACCAACGAGAGCGCATCAACCGCGGCAAGTTATTCTATAACTACTCCAAGCAGCTTAAATTCGCAATTCACAATTCTTTACGCGGATACCGCTATGGTTACAAGCACAATATTAAGCGGCACTTTAGCTGTTGCAGGAACAAAAACAATTTATATAGTAGTTGCTCTAAACACTGCTACAACTGCATTGACTGCAGCGGCGGAAGCCCCATTTATAATAAATATTCAAATTGATCCGGCTAGCTAATTATTAAAATTATGAAAACACAAGATAAATTGCTAAAAAGCAACTATAAAATGATATCGAAAATTATCCAGAGCATTGCAAACGTAATGCTCTGGATAATATTAGGATTTTTTATTTGCATATCTTTTTCTATGATGATAAACAAAGCAAGAACCGGAATTCCCAGTGTTTTTGGAGTTTTTGTACCACTAATTGCAAGTTCAAGCATGTCTGCAGCCGGTTTAAACGAAGGGGATTATATCGTAATTAAAAAGTGCAACCCTGATAAACTAAAAGTGGGAGACATTATTGCTTTTTATTCCCATTCAACCGCGGGCGCAAGTAAGCCAAGTGAAATTACTTCTGAAAACATTCCGGATGATATTGCAACTTTAAAAGGCAAGCATATTTATTTTCACGAAATCATTGCAATACATCCGCATATTGATGCGACAGGGCACAGGTGGTTTTACACAAAGGGCGCAAGTAATGATAATGTAGATTCGACTCTTGTTTATGACGAATATGTTGTGGGTAAATATAAAAAGCTAAGCGGAGGAATGCAAAATGTTTTAAACTTTTTTATGCAGCCGGTCGGCAGAGTATTAATAATTGCAATACCTGCAGGAATAATTATTATCTTTGACATTTATCAGCTTATTATGATTTCATTAGATATTAAAAAAGAAAATAAAGAGGAAGAATAAAAATTAAAAGCCCTAAAATATATTTGGCAATAAATTGTTTTATGCTTGTTGCAGCCCTCGCGTTTGCAACATGGTTTTCCTTTTTTGTTTTCGCGGCAATTGAACAAACCACTGGTTATGGCGACACTATAACAATAGAACCTTCTCAAGCAACTTATTATGTTAATGTTTATGAGGAAGATTTAGACGGAAATTATAATCTTTCTTCATCAACTCCGCAAATAGGTTATGTCGGTGAGACGATATATCCGAACGTTTCAACTCCAACCGGTTTTAGCTTAAATTCAGGACATACAGGAAGCATACTTTCTACAATTTTAGAACCCGGTAATTTGTCGAATTTGAATGTATACTTTGCAAGAAATATATATTCTATAACTTATATTTACAATGATGGCATAACGCCTGACGGAACAGATTATTATAAATATGGCGCAACACCGGTCTTGCGCTCTGCAAGCCGGAATTACTATAATTTTGCCGAATGGTCTTCAAGCAGCAGTTATAGTCCTGTTAATCAAAACGTTACGTTAACTGCCCAATGGATTCCTTATACTATTAATATCACTTATCAAAACTTTGGCCCGTCAGAACACGATAATGGAACAATAACAGCCAGTTTCCCGCAGGGCGGAAATACGGCTTCTCAAACTATAACCTATAATTCGGGCGGAACCCTTAGCGCTAACGGTTTTACGCTTGGCTGCAACGTATCCGGATCGGCCAGCGCCAGCGGAAGCGGAGTTTTTAAAGGATGGAGTTTTACCGGCGGAAACAATGCCGACAAAATATATAACGGCGTAGTAGATATTGATGTTGGAGCAAACAATTACAGTTGGCTTTATACCAATGGACAAGATGTAAACAGCGTTATAGAAGATTTGATAAAAAATCGAGGGTACACAAACGGTTCATCAATAATACTCCGTCCGGTTTGGGATATTACACCGATGAATATTACCGGTTGCTTAGTTGAAGGCACGTTAATAAAAACAAGCTTATCAGAAGCTAAACCTGTTGAAGATCTTGTTGTCGGAGAAAATATTTTAATCTGGAATCATAACACCGGAACTTACGATTATGCTCCTATAATTCTAATTCAAAAGACACAAACGATTATGGATGTCGGATACCTGATTTTCGACGACGGCACAAGGATAGGCATTGTATACGGACATTCGTTCTTCTCGGTGGAAAAAAATAAATATATAGATATATATGTAACAGATTTATCTAAGCATATAGGAGAGCACTTTTATAAGATAAACAATGATGGAGCACTTTCAGTTCATAAACTGATTGCGTATGAAATATACAGAGAGGAAACATCCTGTTACGGAATTGTTACAGGGCAGCACTACAATCACTTTGCAAACGGTTTCATCTCTGCAGTAACGTATACACCGCTTTTTAATATGTTTGAATTCGCCGGAGAATATTTACGGATAGATGAAGAGCAAAAACAGGCTGATATTGAATTATACGGATTACTTGGCTATGAAGTTTGGGAGCCTTATTTAACATACGATGAATATATTATGTTCAATGCTAAGTATATGAGTATTGCAATAGGAAAGGGAATGATAACATTTGAAGATATCGTCGATATAATTTTAAAGGATTTCCCGCGCAGTGTAATTGGCGGCTAAAAAATTTTTGCAGCCGCTCAATACGCAAAAATATCACGGCCGTACCAATGTGCTTAGCACTTAATTAGTAATCAAGGGCTTTATCCGCATATAAAAATCTCCGGCATAGCCGGAGATTTTTATTAATTTTAAACATTCTTCTTTTTAAATACACAGGCCTCCGTCCACTTTGATAACTTCGCCAGTAATATAGGAAGCTCCGTCTCCAGCCAAAAAAGCGGCAAGTTTTGCCACGTCTTCGGGCTGTCCCGCCCTATGCAGCGGGATATCTTTGATAAATTTATCTTTGGCTTCATTTGCAAGCTTTTCAGTCATTTTTGTTTCGATAAAGCCGGGGGCAATAGCGTTGCAAGTGACTCCCCGCGAAGCAAGTTCCTTTGCAACCGATTTTGTAAGCGAGATAAGCCCGCCTTTAGACGCGGCGTAATTAGCCTGCCACGCCCAGCCCCTTAAACCGCAGATACTTGCCATATTAATAATCGTGCCTTTCCGGTTGTTCATAAATTGGGAATAAAGGTGCTTTATCATATTAAACGCGCCCTTTAGGTTAATTTTAATTACATCGTCAAAATCTTGTTCCGACATTCTGATTATTGGCATATCGCGGGCTATCCCCGCGTTATTTACTAAAATGTCGATATTTAAAAAATCCCCAAGCACGGCGTCAATCATTTTTTTTGATTCTATATAATCGGAAACGTCGTATTCGTATATTTCGCAAGCAACGTTTTCTTTTAAAATAAGCGTGCGTAAATCCTGCGCTTCTTTTATATCGCCAATATAATTTAATGCGATATCGGCGCCGCCGCGCGCAAATTCAAGGCTATCGCGCGCCCTATTCCTCTTGAGCCGCCTGTTATCAACGCTTTCTTACCCTTTAACATATTACACCTTTCCCATTTTTTGATATATCATTATTGGTTTACCGCGCTTAAACCTCTTTCGCATTTGTTTCCCCACGCGTCCAGCAGGGCTCTGTTTTTATAAACGCAGATAATTTCGCAGTTATTAGGGCAGTTTTGGCATTCTACGCCCTTAGTTTCAAAATTTGTTTCGGTTATATTAAAATCAAAAACGGATTCTTCCACTTCGGATTTACAAAGCACCGCCACGCCTAAAGCGCCCATTAAATGGCCGCGGCTGTCTACATAAACGGGCATGCCTAGTTCGCGCTCGAATTCCTTTACGACGGCCGCGTTTTTACTTACGCCGCCCTGGAAGACTACGGGCTGTTTAATTTGTTTTCCCTTGCCTACGTTATTTAAATAATTAAGTACTATAGCTCGGCAAAGCCCCGCTACTATATCCGCTTTACTGTACCCGATTTGAGCTTTATGCACCAAATCGCTTTCGGCAAACACCGTACACCTTGCCGCAATCTTTGCAGGATTTTTGCTTGTTAAGGCCAAAGGCGCAAAATCTTCTAAAGCTAAATCAAGCCTTCGCGCCTGGCTGGATAAAAACGCTCCCGTTCCCGCCGCGCAGAGGGTATTCATAGCATAATCGGAAACTATGCCGTTGTTTAATAAGATTATTTTCGAATCCTGACCGCCGATTTCCAAAATAGTTTTAACGTCGGGGACTATTGAAATGGTGCCGACAGCATGCGCGGTAATTTCGTTTTTGACAACGCGCGCCGATAAAGCCGCTCCTATTAATTTTCTGGCAGAACCGGTAGTTCCGGCGTTGACGACGGCATAGCCGGAATCTAATTTTTGTGATAATACTTTTAAAACTTCTTTAACGGCTTGTATCGGGTTTCCGGCAGTCCATAAATAGCTGTCGGCTAAAATATTATTGTCTTTGTCGATTACAACGCCTTTGGTGGAGATAGAACCTATGTCTATTCCTAAATATGCTTTTTTCATACTGAAATTTTAGCTCCTTTAATATTACTCATTCTTTTTCTGAACGCAAAATCTATGAAAAACAGTCGCGACATAGACGGCCAACAGTTGCAAGGCCGGCGAAGCAGGCGACGCGTTAAGCAAATAGTCCGGTGGACTGTTTGTAGCCAAAGCCATAGTAAACCTAAATGACCGAGCCGGCCGAACAAGCGTAGCCTGTATATGCCGATGAATGTTTTTTCATATTTAACATGTCTAAAAAAGCCTCTAGCCTTGTATGAAGGCCGGCTTCGCTTGTTTCTGTATCGAATGTCAGGTAAATTACGGGTACATTAAAATCTTTGGAAATATTCTGTAAAATGCTCATAGCGGTTATCTCGGGCGAGCAGGAAGCGGACTTCATATGAATAAGGCCGTCTACGCCGTCACGGGCAAATTGATAACCAAGCACAATCGTGGTGTTGGCGACGCCGCCCAAATGGTAATCGGCATAGCCGCCGGAATTTGAAATTAACTCATGAAGGCTGTTCGCGTTAGTCATTGTTTTGGCTAAATACGTTAAATCTACACTGCGTACTATTTCCACTTTATTCTTTGCGAGCCATTTTTCAATCTGGCAGTTTCCGTGCGGCTCGATTACGGAATATAAATCGCCGATAAGCCCTATTCTAATCGGTTTAGCCGGCTTATTGATTTTAATTAAATTAAAAATCTTTTTATAAGTATCGCCCAACGCTTCGGCTTCGGCGATATTCTTAACGTTTTTAGCGGCGTTAAGATATAAATTATAGTTTTTCTCAAATTCGCCTTTGTTTATTTCAAAGGCCATATTCCTTCTCATAAAATCCGCGAGGCCGTCCATATCGACCACTATTTTAGCTACGGTGTTTAAAACTTCCTGGAATTTTTTCTCCGTCAAATCTGGATTGTGCGCGGATAAAGCCCTGTATAACCTGGTCGCGTTTGCGGTAAATTCAAAAAGTATAAGCATTTCAAATTTATAGTTTAAACTTTCTAAGACTCTTTTTTGTAAAACATCATATAATCCGAGACGGCAGGCGATACCGGGCATTACAAGCATATTAGCTTTTGTTTGCTCCAAAGCGTCGATAAAATTACCTAAAGTTATTTTAAACGGCGTGCAAATAGTATCGGGGCTGTGCCTGCTTCCCATTTCTACCGTTTTTTTCGTAGTAACGGGGCAGGGGATAACTTTATAATTTAAGCATTGCTCTATCAATATTTTAACAGGAATATAATAATCAGCAATATTCGGTAAAACAGCAATTTTTTCTTCATTTTTCATTTAGCTTGCAACCTCCATACTCGGCTTTGTTTTTCTGTTTGCCGTTATAACGTCGGTAAAACTTTCAAGGCGGGTGGCTAGGCCTGCGTCCGCGCTGAGTTCGTCGATTATAAGCGTTAAAACAGGTTTGTTTTTAACAGTACGGATAATAAGTTCGTTTGCGATAGCATCCGGGCCGCAGGGAAATGTTGAAATTAAAACAATTCCGTCAACCGAATCTTCATATTTAATAATGCCGCCTATTATTTCCATATTTACGCGCCAGTAAATTCTGTCGTTATAAATTTCCGCTGTTTTTAATTTCGCTTCTTTTAAATCAATTATATCGGCAAACGCAACTTTCACGCCGTTTTTATCGAAATAATCGGTTACTTGTTTACCGATAAACGCGTCGCGCGTATTATACGCGTGCGACGCGATTAAAACTTTCGGAAAATCGCTTTTAAGAAGTTTTTCCTGCTCTAAAATGGATTGTTCCTTTTTATAGTTAAATTTACTTAAAGCGTCGTTATATGCCGCAAGAGTTTCCTCGCGGTTTATTCCTAACGCCGCGCCGATTTTTATAAAAGCGTCCGGCTCTCTTAATCTTAAGAGGGCGTTAACGTTTGTGTGAAGAAGTTTAGCTTTAGGGAAAGTGTTTTTTACTAAATCATATATGCCGAAAAGCCGTGTGCAGAATTCCTCGCGGATTCCCGTGCTTTCTATGCGCGGCACAAAAATTAAATCGCATTTATCTAGTAGATAATGCACATGCCCGATAAAAATTTTGGAAGAATAACATGCCTCGTCGATTGCGTTCGCTGTTCCGCGCTTTATAATTTCCTTATTTGTGGGCGGGCTTATAACTGTTTCAATATTAAGGTTTTTAAAAAAATTAATCCATAAATCCTCATAGAAATGATATAATAACGCTCTCGGTATACCTACTTTCAAAATAAATCCTCCGTAAAAAAATGTCTTTTTCATATTAACAAATAATAGTTTGATTGTCAAATATTTTTTATATAATCTTTATTTGACAATCAGTAATTTATATTAAACTATAAATAGTTTATAAACAAACTATGTGGTTCAAATTATGTTCTGCATGACAAATGAAAAACGTCCTGCCTTAGATTATCTTTAACCTATTACAATTTTGTATAATTGTCCATGGTCGTCCGGCTCGTTAGTTACTAAAACACCGCTACTAATTTATGTTTGCCGTCAACCATTGCTTGGATGTAGCTTACGTCAACTCCATTATTGCCTTGCTTCATTCTGCTGTCGGAGTCAGTAGAGGTAAACGAACCAACTGCCACTCTCTACTCTATGTGTTAGCATTTGTTGAGCTACTTTATAAAACAGTAGAATTGATAAACCAGCTATTCCAGATATAATAAATATAGATAGTTATAAAGGAAATAAGCAACTTTGCTTTGAGCGAGGCATAATTGTTATGTTAATACTATTGAATATCATTACGCAAAAAAGGAGCTCCCATGAAAAAATTTATTATTTCTACCGAAGACACCTGTGATTTGCCACAAAGCTATATCGATAAGCATTCTATTAGTATTATCGGCTTAGAGTCTTTTATTGATTCTGTCCAATACGGCGGAGATAGTGGTAAAACTATGGCTGCGCCGGAATTTTTTAACAAAATGAAATCTGGTTCAAAGGTATCTACCTCACTTGTCAACTACGAACGGTTTAGATTGTACTTTATTAAACTTTTAGAAAAAGGCGAGGATGTTCTGCATGTTAGTTTTTCTTCCGGACTTAGCGGCACATATGATAATGCACATAAAGCCGCCAATGATATCAACAAAACGAGTACAAATAAAGTAATTGTTGTCAACTCCCTTTGTGCATCTTTAGGTCAAGGTCTGATGGTAGATTTGGTAATAAAACAAAAAAACTCTGGCAAAACTATAGAAGAATGCCAAAGTTTTATACAAGAAATGACCCAACATATCTGCCATATTTTTGTTGTAGACGACTTAGAATATCTTTTTCGCGGCGGCCGTATATCTAGGACAAGTGCAATTATCGGAAAACTACTCAATATTAAGCCCGTACTGCATTGCGATAGCCGCGGTATGCTTGTACCCCTGCACAAAGTACTGTCACGAAAAGCATCATTACGCGCTTTAGTCAAAAAGATGGTGGAGAAGTTTGCAGACACCGACAACACCGTGTTTATCAGCCATGGCAACTGTATCGATGACGCAAAATTTGTCGCCGATTTAATCCATGCACAGTTTGGCTTTGAGGTTGGCATTATAGAACAGCTTGGTCAAACAATCGGCAGCCATTCCGGTCCCGGCACTGTTGCCCTCTTTTTTGTCGGAAAAGACAGGCTATCAAAATAAAAACACAATGGGATGCCAGACCGCGCAAAAACCGAATAATTTTTTCTATTAAATTTTGCGCATGCATAAATGAAGGTAAAAAAACGACAAAAAATTAGAAATATTTCTTGCATAGTAAAATTGTTTGACACATAACAATTGGCAATGATATTATCTAACCATGTTTGTAAGTAAGGTCATGCAAAATGAATTATACTGAGCCAAAGAATGGATGCAATCAATGAATTGCAGGCTAGGAGAATGTTAGTGATAAGATTTATAGTAGACAGCACTTTTTGTGTTTCAAAAGAATATGCAAAAAAACATAAAATAAAGATAATCAATTTAAAGTTAATTTTAGATGGGTTGGAAACCGACGAAGGTTTTCCCGACGAGTGGGAAGAGTTTTATCAAAGATTTAAAAAATCTCCCAATTTTCCTTCTACAAGCCAAGCGAATCCGCAAAGCTATGAGGATGCTATAGAAGCGATTTATAAAGATGAGCCGAATGCAGAAGTTATATTATTGACAGTTGCGGGAGCATTAAGCGGAACAATTAATTCAGCAATACAGGGCGCTAAAAAGTTTGCGGATAAAAAAATTGCAGTTATAGATTCTCACAATGTTTCAGCCTGCTCTTTAATGATGCTCGAAGACTTAGTGGAAATGGCGGAAAACGGCGCTTCGTTCGAGTCTGTTCTTGCGCGTTGCGAGGAACTAAAAACGAAGTTATCCGTGCAGTTTATTCCGGATAGCATGGAATATCTGCAGAGAGGCGGCAGGGTAGGAAAGCTTAGCGCTATCTTGGCAAGCATAATATTGATAAAGCCTATATTTGATTTTAGAGATAACGTAGTTTCGATAAAGGGAAGAACATTAGGGCTTCCGCGAGGGGCGGTTGCGATGATTAAAAGACTGCCGCAAAAAATTAAAAAATTATATGTTTGTTATATTCACGATAATAAAAATGTTCAGATGCTGGTGGAAAAAGTTAAACACCTCCTTGGCATTGAAAAGCCTGCAATCTTCCCTGTGAATCCTGTATTCGGAGTGCATATCGGTTTAGGCGCGATAGGCTTAGCATGTATGGAAGAGTAGCGTAAACCTTAAAAATAGAAATAATTTTAGTTACAGCTTTCCTCTAGGAGAGCTGTTTTACATTTCTATTTATTTTTTTGTTGACCAAATCAATTTAAAAAGTTTGCCAGGCTAACATTGTTAACATTCAAATGCAAAAGCCCCGAAATTTTTCGGGGCTTTTGCGTAAAAGAAGGATATGAAAAAAGCTTATATTTTTAAAAATTTTAGGTCTCAACTAGTTAAGTTTTTAAAGAAGATAACTTCATCATAAAAATAATATATACTCTTTTTATGCCTATTTTCTGAAAAATTCCTTTAAGATAACATGTTCCGTTTAATTATATAAAAAAACAGTTTGATTGTCAAACAAATTAGCTAAAAAATATTTGACAATCAAACTTTCTTATATTAAACTATAATTAGTTTGATAAGCAAACTAATATTTATACTTAAAAAGGAGTTATTATTTAATTATGAAACCAAAATTTATTATTTCTACGGATTCCAGCGCGGATATTTTTGAAAGCCGCTTAAAAGAAAAAAATATTCATTGTATAATTATGAAGAGGATATTAAACGATAAAGAGATAAGCGAAATATATAATACAACAGAAGAATTTGATAATTTTTATAACGATATTAAAAAAGGCGCGCTACCCACTACAACGCAGCTAAATTCTTACGAACTGCAGGATTATTTTACAAGTGTTTTGGCTAAGGAACAAGAAGGGGATATTATCCATTTGCCGCTGTCCTCAGGCCTTTCCGGTTCTTGCGAAAACGCAAAAGTTACGGCGGAAGAAATGAACAAAAAACTCAGCAACAGGAAAATATACGTTGTCGATAGTTTGGTGGCAACTGCCGGCATTGCTATGCTTATTGATAAGCTTATTAAAATGAGGGATAGCGGCATGGAAACCGTTGAAGCGGTAAAAAAGATAGAAAATATCCGCGACCATCAGCAAGGCTGGGTTATTGTGGGCGATTTATTTCATTTAAAGCGTGGCGGCCGTATCAGCGGTTTTAAAGCCGCAGTGGGAACTTTACTAAACATAAAGCCGATAATAGTGATAGCTAAAAACGGAAGATTATCTATAGAAAACACAATAAAAGGTGACCGTAACGCGGTTAAATATGTTTTGGATAAAATCGACGAATTCGGAGTTAAGGTCCGCCAGGATTTTTTCGAAAATGAAATTTATTTAGTCCGTACATCTATGAGCGAACGTTTTAATAATTTCAAGCAAGCTTTTATCGAAAGGTTTCCGCAAGCCAAAATAAATGAATCTATTGTAGGCCCTATTGTCGGCACTCATTTAGGCTGCGATTGCGCGATTGCACTATTTGAAGGGGCAAAAAGGCTGGACATTTAATTGTTAACGTGATTGCGGATAGGGGGAATGATTTCCCCTATCCATGGTCCATTGCCGCTAAAGCTTATGCCGTGTAACATGCTTTTTGGACACTTCCAAAATAGGTTGAATTATTTTTATTTTTAAGGTATAATTATTTTATGGATAATAGAGAAAAGATAAACAATTTTTTTATAAACTGTTTTTATTCTATTCTTGGTGCCGAAGAAAGAGCGATGGAGGCTATTTCCAACGATAAGCTTTCTTTAAAAGAAATTCATTTAATAGAAGCAGTTTTTAAAGCAAAAGCTACGGGCGAAAATAATTTTTCCACGATAGCTAAGCTTTTAAGAATAACATTAGGAACTTTAACAACATCTTTTTCTAAACTTGAAAAAAAAGGATATCTTGTTAAAGAGCAGCATAAAAACGATAAAAGGGTTTATTATATAGAGCCTACACGCCTTGCCGAACTGATTAATAACGAGCATATGGCCTTTCACCAGGAAATGGTAGATGGTATTATTGAATCTCTTTCGGAATCTGAACAAGTTCAACTTACCGACGCCTTAAAAGTTTTAGAGGATTTTTTTAATGAGATACGGCCAAAACTGCGAGAAAAAGCTAAGAATATTAATAGTAAAAAATAAAAAATTTTATAAGCATATTTGAAATTAAAATAATTCCGCTTTGTTTAAACTGTGTTTACGGAATATGTACGCAAGCTTAATTATTAAAAGCCAGTTTGTCGGCGCAAAATTAATCCGTTAAAAATGAATAAATTATAAGGATAAAATGCCGGAATTGCTTGCTCCTGCGGGAGATTTATCAAAATTAAAAACAGCGGTCTATTACGGCGCCGATTCGGTTTATTTCGGCGGCGATTTTTCTTTGCGCGCATATGCCGGAAATTTTACAAACGAGAACATTAAAGGCGGATTAGATTATCTGCACAGTCATAACAAAAAAGGATTTATAACAGTAAACATATTTCCTAAAAATTCCGATTTTGAAAAAATATCCGAAAGCCTTAAATTCCTTGAAAGTGTAAATGCGGATGGTGTAATTATTTCGGACGCGGGGTTGCTTGATTTATGTAAAAAGGCGGCTCCTAAATTAAAAATACATCTAAGCACTCAGGCGAATACGTTAAACAAATATTCAGCGAAATTTTGGTCCGATTATGTTGATAGAATAATTTTAGCGAGAGAATTATCTTTAACCGAAATTAAAGAAATCCGGGATTTTATCCCGGAAAAATGTTCTTTAGAAGCCTTTGTGCATGGTGCTATGTGCATAAGCTACAGCGGAAGATGCCTTTTATCAAACTACTTATCAAACCGCGATTCCAACAAGGGCGAATGTGTGCAGGCGTGCAGATGGGAATATAAAATTAAGGAAGTATCAAGGGGCGACGATAATTTATTGACTTTGCAAGAGGATGGCAGGGGAAGCTATATATTAAACAGCAAAGACTTAAATATGCTTGAATACTTAGATAAATTAAAAGACGCCGGAGTAGACGCCTTTAAAATTGAAGGCAGGATGAAGTCGGAATACTATGTGGCGACGGTTACGAACGCATACAGAAAAGCGCTGGATACAATGTTAAAAAATAAAAAATATTCCGTAACGGAAGAATTAAAAAACGAACTATATAAAACAGGGCATAGGGACTACACAACGGCATATTATCTTGGCGAAAATAACGGCACGGTTTGCTATTCTTCGTCTAAGCCTGTTCAGGAATATGATTTTACGGCGCTTGTTTTAGGGTGCGAAAACGGCTATATTAAAGTTGAACAGCGGAACCGCTTTTTCAAAGGGGACGTTTTAGAAATTTTATCGCCCGGGAAAAGTTTTAATAAAGAAATTAAAATTGAGGAAATTTTAGACGAAAACGGAAATGAAATAACTGATGCGAAAAATGTCCAGCAAACGCTGTTTATTAAAAGCGGTATTAAATTAAATAGTTTAGATATACTTAGAAAAAAACACGGATAAGTTTATTTATTCATATTTTTTAAAGCCTTTAATTCCTGTAAGGGCTTTATTTCATTTAAATTTCACATAAGCAAAATATAAATTTAAGATAAATATGATATTTTAAATAAAATGGGAGATTATTAAATGCAAAAAATTTTAATTGTCGACGACGAAGTTAAAATAAGGGAAGCTTTAAAAGAATACGCCGAATTTGAGGGCTTTGCCGCCGATATGGCGGGAAACGGATTCGAAGCGGTTAAGCTTGCTAAGGAAAACGATTACGATATTATTCTTATGGACGTCATGATGCCGCAATTAGACGGCTTTTCGGCGGTAAAAAAAATAAAAGAAACAAAAGATGTCCGCGTTCTTATGCTTTCTGCGCGCGGGGAAGAATACGATAAGCTTTTCGGTTTTGAAATTGGCGTCGATGATTATGTGGTAAAACCATTTTCCCCTAAAGAGGTTATGGCGCGCGTTAAGGCCATAATCAGGCGCGGCGAAAAACAAAATAATGTTTTAGTTTTCGAAGGATTAAGGATAGACGAAGCCGGGAGAAACGTTTATATCGATAACGCAAAAATATCGATGACTCCCAAAGAATATGATTTATTATTTTATTTAGTAAAGAATAAAGGCATAGCAATGTCGAGAGAAAAATTATTAAACGCGGTTTGGGGCTATGAATATTACGGCGACGACCGCACTATTGATACTCATATTAAAATGCTTAGGAACAGCTTGCAAAAATATGAAAAATTTATTGTCACGCTGCGCGGCTTAGGGTACAAATTTGAAGTTTAAAAGGGTGCGGTGCAACAGTTTGTGCATTAAGGCAGATTTTGTCGGCACAACTTTTGGCAGCACAGCCTGAACCGGAGTAATAGTGAAAAGGATAAATGTAAAAGGGATAAGGTTTAAAACCGTTATATATTTTCTGCTTTTTTCTATTGTCATTTTATCGTTGATTTGGCTTTTGGAAATCGTATTTTTAAGAACATATTACCGGGGTATGAAAAAAAATGAAATAGAAAAATCGGGGCTTAGTATAGTTGAAAGCTATGGGGAAGAAGGTTATGAGCAAAAAATAGCCGACATCGCTTTTAAGAATGATTTAACCGTGTTGATTTTCATTTTTAGATAATAACGCAGCGGATATTTTATATAATATCGGAGTAACGGATATTCAATCGTTGCCGCAATTAAGCCAAAAGCTATCGGTTTTTTTAGAAAAGTTTAAAGAAGGAAAAATATCGGTAAGCTATATATCGGATGAGCGGAAAGGTTTTGAAACGCTTACTTACGGGCAGGTAAAAAATATCGGCGGCGATACCGTTTATTTTTATGTCAACGCGTCTTTAGCTCCGGTGGAAAGCACGACCGCCGTGCTAATGAGCCAATTAGTAATTGTTACTATAATTTGTTTTATTTTGTCCGTAGCCGTATCGTTTTATGTTTCTAAAAGAATTTCCAGACCGATTACGGATATTACTAAAAATGCCGAAAAGATGGGCAGAGGCGATTTTGATATTAAGTTTGACGGCGGCGGCTTTGAAGAGATAGAATCTTTGGCCAAAACTTTAAACTATGCGGCGGCAGAATTAGCTAAAACGGATAATTTAAGAAAAGATTTGATAGCCAACGTTTCGCATGAACTTCGCACCCCTTTAACGCTAGTTAAAGCTTACGCTGAACTTATACGTGATATAAGCGGCGATAACGAGGCTAAGAGGCTTGAGCATATAGAAGTAATTTTAAGCGAAGCAGATAGATTAAAGAACCTTGTCAATGATATATTGGATTTATCGAAATTGCAATCCAATACTGCGGTATTTAATAAAACAGAGTTTGATTTATCGAAAACCGTACGGAAAATCGCGGGAATTTTTTCCGGAATTTATAATGAAGAGGGTTACAATTTTATACTTGATATAGAAAAAAATACGGAAATTTTCGCCGATGAAGCAAGAATTGAGCAAGTGCTTTATAATTTAATAAGCAATGCCGTAAATTATTCTAACGAAGATAAAAATATAACCTTAAAGCTCAAGCGGCAGGATGGGGATATAAGACTGAACGTTATCGACAACGGAGCAGGAATAGCGAAAGAGGAACAGGATTTAATTTTCGATAAATTTTTCCGCACCGAAAAAACCGGCAGGGCTAAATCGGGCAGCGGTTTGGGGTTGTTTATTGTAAAAAATATTTTAGAACAGCACGGCTTTGTATTCGGGCTGAACAGCGAATTAAATAAAGGCAGCGATTTTTTTGTAATCTTCCCAAAAATTTAATTATAACGCATAATAATTATCGGAATTGCCGTAAAGGCAATTCTTTTTTTATAAATTATTATGCAAACACCCGCGAAAATTTAAAATTCGCCTTTTTAATTTTATCTTATTATTATTAGGTTTTCATTTAATTTTCACATTAGGCATTTATTATATAACAAAGGCTATTTAAAGATTTAAAAATGCCGCGGTTAATAAGATTTTAGTACGGCCAAAATCTTACGGCATATCAAAGCGGCCAAATATTTATTCATTAATCTTTAATTTTATTTTCATACAGTTTACATATACGTTAATTAAAATAGAACCATATTAGACAAGTACTATTCTTTAAATAATTTGGAGGTAAAATTTTATGAAAAAGAAATTTATATGCATAATCTGCGGCATAAGCATAGCGTTATGCATGTTGACCGGATGTTCCTCTAACACAGGCGAATCGCAAACAAGCTCTAATGTCAGCGGATTGGATAGCAAAGACGCATATAATAAGCCGCATTTACCGCCAGACAAAAATAAGCAACCTGAAGAGTTGACGGATGAAAAACGCGTGGCATTAGATGCTTTTAATACCTTGGCAAAGGAAATCGCTTCTAAATATGAGCAGCAAATTCAGGAACTTATAGGCCAAGTGAACGCAGAAATTCAATCAATTTACGAACAGGTTTTAGGTGAGCAGTATGTAGAGTTAAAGAACGAATATGACGGACTTTACAGCCAATATCAATCGCTTGTTCAAGGTTTTTATAACGATGAAAATTATATCGCGCTAAAAAACGAACTTAACGCTAAAATTCAAGAACTTTCCGCTTTAGTTAAAGGCAGCGAAGAATACAACGCGAAACTAATTGAGATTAATTCGATATGGTCGCAAATTTCGGTGCTTGCCGGCGAAGTTAATTCGCAGTTAACTGTGCTTTGCACAAGGGCGATAGAAATTGAAAAGCAGATTATCTCGATGGCGGCAAGCCAAAAGGAAGAATTAAACGCGCTTACCGAACCTATCGTTTCAAAATATGCAGCTAACGTTAAATCGATAAAATCTGCCTTTATGCAGGAAATAGAATTATTAAAGCAAATACTTGGCCTTGCATAAATTTAAAAACCAATTCATTTTTTTTCCTCAATATACCCAAAAATGCCCGCCGTTTAAATCGGCGGGCATTTTTTTGGTAACTAAGCTATTAAATAAAATAGTTGACTTATCCAACAGACGGTATATAATTTAAAATATTAAGGAGGTTTAAAATGAAGAAATTAAGTTTTTTTGGTTTGGTTGCTATTCTTGCTGTTTCTATAATAAGTTGCAGTTTATTCATAACTTTAAAAAGTATAGAAATAACTACCCCGCCTTCAAAAACGGTTTATACCGAGGGCGAAACATTTGATAAAACAGGAATGATAGTTACGGCAAAATATTCCGACGATACAACAAAAGCGGTTACATCTTACACAATGGATAAAACCGTTCTGAGCGTAGGCGACACTAAAATAACGGTTAGCTATAAAGAAAAAAATATAACAAAGACGGCAGATGTTGCAATAACGGTTAATTCCGCAGGTAATCCGGCAAACGCGCCTTTAACCGAAATAAAAATAACAACGAATCCCAGTAAAACCGATTACATAGAAGGCCAGTATTTTGATAAAACCGGTATGGTTGTTACGGCGAATTATTCCGACGGAAGTTCTAAAACAGTTAGTAATTATACATTTAAAAACATCGACTTCAATTATGATGATACGGAAGTTATCATAAAGTATATCGAAAACGGTATTATAAAAACGGCAGTTGTTCAAATACTCGTACAAAAAATTCCGGCTAATGCTTATTATTTAGCAGATTTAATCGGATTAGTTTTAACAAGAAACAGCATTTACGATTTAAATTTAATTGATTTAATAATAAGAAAAGCCGCATTATTAGGCGAAGAAGATTTAGCTTTAGTATATAATTACGGCGAACTATTAGAACTTAAAACAATTTTGGAAGAATCGATACTTACATACGAATTTAATATCAATTATTATTCGAATTATAGTTACGCCGATTTTGAATGCAGAAATCCCTCGACATACAAAAATTCCCAAGGAAGGTTGGAGCTTTTACCGGCATTTTCACAGGAAGCGGATTTAAATAATTATGAATTTAAGTATTGGATAAATGATAGAACCGGAGAAAAAGTTGATTATATCGAAAATTTAAAAGGCGACATTTATCTAGATGCGGTTTTTGAAAGAAAAGAATTTATTACAATAAATTTTTACGGCGATTCCGGCTTTATTAAAAATTTAACGTTAAACCGCAATGCCGAAACATATGAAAATTTGGCGCAATTAAACAGCGATTTGGATAAGGAAGGGTATTTATTTAGGCTTTATGATGATGAAACATGTGCGCGTGAAATTGATGTTTATAATCTATCTTATTATACTCATGTTTATGTTAAATATATTGAATGCTATACTATAACAACTCCTAAAGATGCTGGTTTTTATATAAGTATATATTACGGCAATAACTGGTATAGTAATAATAACAATAAGACGTTTGTTTTTAAATTTGAAAAAAATGCGGAAATTGGAATTTATTGTTCATCTTCAGATGATTCTAAAATCATATTTGACGGTACAATTCTGAGCAATATTTATAGTAGTTCTTTAACTTTAAATCATGATATTATAATAACTTTAGAATATGATACAAGTATAACACTAACATTTGTCGATGAAAATGAAAATATACTTGAAATTTTTAACGCGCCGAAAAATGTTTACTTAAATTTTAATTTTAGTTCTTTTTTTGCAAAAGAAAGTTTTGATACTATTTTTATGATTGGCGATACCGAATTCAATTATTATGATTATTTTAATGAAGATAAGGTTATCACTGTAAAATATGTAAAAAGTTATAATTCTTTAAAATTTATATTTGACTATTCTAAATATAACATGGAAGGAAATCATTCTATTGACGTAGAAGTTTTTAGAATTGAAAGGAAGTCGACGGTCAAAGATAATATAGAATGGAATTCTTCTTTAAAAATTATAACCGAAATATTCGATTTATTCTACGACCAAGACTATTTATACCCTGTTAGCAGTTTAGATTTTTATTTAAGCGGCGATTTAAATTTATATGTGCGCCAAAATTCAGAATTTACAATTTCATTTAAAACCGGCGGTGGAAAAGAAATTGACGATATAGTTTGCCGCCTTAGCTTAGAAATAAATTTACCTGCGGCGGAAAAACAAGGTTATAAATTTTTAGGCTGGAGTTTAAAAGAAGGCTCGGAAAAAATTTATAATAATTATTATATAGCCCAGGCGGGAAAGGATATAACGCTCTACGCGGTTTATGCAAAAATCGAAGTTTGCCTAGATATGGATACCGGCTACTATATACAAAATTATTATGGCGTTAATATTATGTTTATATTTAAAGAAAACGGCGAAGGCAGTTGTTATAATTCTACTGGATATATTTTAGACTTCGTTTTCTATTATTATCAGGAGGAAGGACGCGTTTTAATAATATATGAAGGCGGCAGACAAGATAATCTGTATTTTGTGGACGGAAACCTGGTTGGTTATAATCATGAACCTTTTGAAAAAATTTCCGAATCAGATTGGATTGAATTAAAAATTTATTATAGTTCTGAGAACCGCTATTATATTGCAAGAGCGGGCGAAGATTTAAATCTAAGCGATAGTTATTACTATTATTACGGCAAAGAAAAAATTCAAATGCCGTTCAATTTCAATCCGAACGACTATCCGGATTTAACGAGCATTGAACTTTATGCTTACTATACTGATTATATTGATTATGGAATGTTTTATATCACGTTTAATTTAAATGGCGGGGAATTGTCGGATAATCTTATAAAAGAAATTGCAGGCAATAGCTACTACGGTACTTTTTTAAAGCTTCAACTTAATGCTTATATCCCGGTTAAGGAAGGATATATGTTTATCGGCTGGTTCGATGCTCCCGAGGGCGGAAATAAGTATTCTTCTTTCCGTTTCAATAGCAACAATAATTTTACATATTACGCGCAGTATATAGCTTTATCGGAAATTGATTATTCGAACGAAGCTTTCCTAGGCAAGTGGAACGGGTATTATTATAGTACATATACTTATTGGTTATACGAATCGGAACTTGTTTTAAACGCTGACGGAACTTTTTCGCTTATAGAATATACAAACGGAAATATTTCCGGACAATATGCCGGCAATTTTATAAAAAAAGATAATCTTTTAGTTTTCTATAATATCGAAATTTCAACTGGTTATTATTCTGCATTTGAAGCAAATATCGCTTTTGTTTTCGATAATATTCTGATTTTCAACGGCGACTTTTTATCTAAAGGAAGAATCCCGAGCGTTGATTATTCTGATAAAGATATAATAGGAAAATATATAACAATAGAAGAATCAAGCGGTTATAAACAAGAAGCGGTAGCACAAGTCCTTGAAAACGGAACTATTTTGATAAATGTTAAATATCAAGATACAAACATGATAATGAAAGGATATTATAGATACGTTGACGGTAAGATTTATGCGTTCATAGATAATACGGTATACGAAGTTCAATATTTTGATAACGGCATTGTTTTAACGAATGGATCCGGAACGATGTGCGTTATAAGAGAGAACACCGATTATTCAGGTGATGCTATATTAGACAGTTGGTTTACAGATGACTTGCCGGTGAAAGTTACGATTAACTTTAGCAAAAACGGCGTTGTAACTATAGAAGAAAACGGTTATAAAACCATTATAAATTATATTAAATTGTCAGAGAATCAATATTATATGAGTTCAAGTTCAAGTATTGAATTTTATATAGTTTATAATCCTGAAACCGATGAAGTATATGTATTTAATAATAAGGATTTAACCGGATATGCATTAACATTTACAAGAAAATTTTAGTAAATAAGAGTAAATGCAAACAGCGCAAATTTTTTTGCGCTGTTTTTTTATTCTAATTATTCGATGTAATCACAAGCTGCCTTAATTATACATATAATTATATATGGAGATTAACCTAAACCTAAAATAATATATTAAGGAAGTTTTAAAAATGATGAATTATAATAACCAGTACATACCGGAGTTGGAAGAGCTTTATCCCGAAATATATCAAGGCCTCTATCCCTTAATAGTCGACGGCATAAACGAATTAAGAAGGAGAGGCGAAGAAATTACGCCCGAATCGATTAACAGAATGGTTGACGATATAATTATAAGAAGCGGGCTATGGGATGAAGACGAAGCGGCTTCCGTAAACAGTTTCGGCGAACAGTTCGACGATGCAGAGTTTGTTATGGCCCGGCCCAGCAATAACAGGCCGAACAACAGGCCGCCGAACATGCCGAACAACAGGCCGAATTTCAGGCCCGGCTGTCCAAGGCGCGGATGCCATAACCGCAATACTTTAAGAGATTTAATAAAAATTTTAACAATACGGGAACTTATCAGATAATTTATACATTAAAATCTTCAATATTTATTTGGCCGCGGATTTTTTCCAAGGCCTTTTTTTCTATCCTCGAAATATAAGAGCGCGAAATTTTTAGCGCTTTTGCTATTTCGCGCTGGGTTAAACAGCGCCTGTTGCAAATTCCGTATCTATAGCATATAATGGTAAATTCGCGTTCCGTCAAAACTTTTTTTAATAATATGAGCAGTTTTTCTTTTAATAAGTTATTTTCTACCTGCTTAAATACGCTTTCTTCCGGCGCGTACAACAGATCCATTAAAATAAGTTCGTTACCTTCTTTATCGCATCCTACGGCTTCCGAAAGCGAAACGGTTCCTTTATATTTTTTTGCGCACCTAAGGAGCATCAGAATTTCGTTTTCTATACATCGCGCGGCAAATGTGGCAAAAGAATTTCCTTTTTCCAACGAATATGTGTTAATGGCTTTAATAAGCCCGATTGTGCCTACGCTTATTAAATCGTCGTTTTCGGCGTTCGAGGTTGTGAATTTTTTGCAGATATGCGCCACAAGCCTTAAGTTATGTTTAATTAAAATTTCTTTGGCTTCGCTGTCGCCCGCCTGAAACAATATAAAATATTTTTTTTCATCCTCAATACTTAAAGGCTTTTCAAAACTTCCTTTATTAGATATGCTCGCCGAAAAGGCAAATATTTTTGATAAAAACTGAAACAAACCGTTAAACATAAAAAACCTCGCATAATGTCGCGTATATTATTTATATGTCGAAATTTCCCGAATTATGTTTTTAAAAATAGTTCAGTTTTAAAAACGGCATTTTAAGTTTTTTTAACATTTGACTTTTAACAGTTTTTTCGTTATAATAGTAATACAAGTTAGTTGGACAGTTGCGGTAAAAGGAATTTTAACGAGGAAAGTCCGAGCATCACAGGGCGAGAGTGCCGGCTAATTACCGGTGAAGGCGACTTTAAGGAAAGTGCAACAGAAAATAACCGCTGCATTTTTTATGCGGTAAGGGTGAAAAGGCGGTGTAAGAGACCACCGTCCCTTTGGCGACATCGGGAGCACATGTAAACCCCACTTGATGCAAGAAAAAAACGGCAACAGGTTGCCCGCCGCCGTTTTTGATATTCGCTGGAGCCTTTCGGAAACGACAGGCGTAGATAGATAACTGTTCACGACAGAACTCGGCTTACAGACTAGCTTGTATTATGAAGAGCCGCCCGTTAAACGGGCGGCTCTTGTTTTATTTTAAATTTATATGGGAATAATTTAAATTGCTTTATTAAATAAAAGGAAAATTAGTTATGCTTTTAATTAATGAATCGGTAATTTTCATTTTTCCGGCTTTAGCTTTTATAGTGTTATTTTTAGTTATGTCTATAAAACTCAAAAAAGGCATAGACGTATTTTCGTTTTGCGATTTTACCGGCGCAAAGAAAAAAAACAGGTTTAGGGCTTATAAAACTTATACCGGCTATAATTTTTCAATTTCAAATATAAATAAAATTTTAAAAAAAGCCTTTAGATATTATAAAAAACTTTTTAAAAACGGCGAGCCGTTGTTTTCTTTTGAAAAGGAAATATTAAAACATTCCTGTAAGTTAAAGCAAGAATATAAATTAATTTCTAAAAAACTAAACGAGTATTCCGGAAAAGAGTTCTTTGAGGGTGTTCCGCTTTCTTTAACGGAAACTATCGAAAATATTAATTGCAGTTTGGAAATAGATAGCAAAACTTCTTTAGATTACCGCATAGCCAGGTTAACAATTTTAGCGGGCTGCTACTATATCTCGCTTTGGTTTTCCGGCAAGCTTAAAAATTGCGGTTTTAATAATTATAGAAAGTTTAAAACCGGCGCCGCATTAATGGAAACAGAAAAGCTTTTATTAAAGAAATTTTATAGCCTCTTAGGTTTAAGCTTTAATTCTGCAACAGAAAAATTCTTCTTATAAAATCAATGGGGGGGGGAGGAAGAATCATCTTTATACCGATTCGGCAAATTTAATCGCGGACGAATTCGGAAATTTTGCTTATTGCAAAGATGATAAATGCATTTGCGAATTCGGCAAATTTAATTTTATAAAGCATTTCAATTTTAAAATTAAAAGCATTTTTTATACCGATAAATTTTGCATTTATGAAAATGAAATTAAAAACAGCATAAGAGTATGCCTGGATGTAAACGGTAATTTAGTCATAATAACTAGTTTTTCCGGGCGGGAAAATTTTTTTTCTATCAAGTTTTTGAGCGATGGTTTAAAGTTTATTGAAAAAACGAATTTTTTACACAGCTGTTTAATTAATGAAAAATGCGGCGAGATTATTCCGTACAGGCTTACCGGATTAATCTACAATAATGCCTTCTTAGATACTGGGATAAATGGGGGATGCTTTAATCGGGCGTTTAAGGGGGGTTTAAAGGGCTTTAAATACGGTCTGCTTTTTAAAAACATTAAAATCGCAACAATTTTAATGTCAAATAGCGATAATTTTGAGGCGGAAAAAATCTTAAAATTTGTTAAACTTTTCAATAAATTTAAATATGAATTTTACGTCGTTGTAATTTCGGATTGTTTTGCAGGGGAAGCCGACGAGTGTTTTAAAAAAGAAGAGCTAAGCGATAAAAAATTTCCTATTTAAAAAATTACAGCACACTCTTTTTTGACGGAAAAAAAATTAAGATAAAAATTAATTTTATCGATAAACAAATAAAAGAAAAATATTTTAAACAGGAGCCGTTTTTTAAAATTAAAAATACCCGCCTAAAGGATTTGGCGGAAATTTTATATTCCGTCCCCGTTAAACTAACTGATTCGGTTTTTACTTATTGTTTAAAAAACATTTTGGATATGTCTAAAGATAGCCGGGATTACCACCGCCAAAATATATTGGAGCTTTTCAAAATGCAAACTTTAGAAGGGCTTATGCCGGACCGCTTTAAAAAAGGCTTTGCGGATTTTAAAAGTTCAAACGGGCTTTTATCGGTTTTTTATTATTTAATTTGTTTTATAAAAAAATATAACGAGCGCGATATTTTAAAAGAAACGATTCGGTATAGTACGTTTTTAAGAAGTAATTTTATGTTAGAAGAAAGCAAAATTTTCGATACTTTAGAATATCATTTATTGGCGGGGCTGCAATATATTTTAAATTCCGAAGACGATTTAAAGACGGAAATGTTTAAAGTGTTTATCTTAAAAAAAATCACGCCATTAATAAACGACGCAAAAATTAGAAACAACGTATTCAGCCGTATAAACGCCTTAACAAAAAAAATACGGGAAAAGTTAAGCGCAGAAGATAAATTTCTAATCAGCTTTTTCGATTATATTAATTTAAACATAAAAAAAGATTCGGACGAAAAAGGGCTTTCCAGAATAATAAAGCTTTTTGAAAACAATTCGTTTAAAAATTTTGAAAGGGCGGTTCTAGAATTATCTTCCATTCAAGACGAGCAGGAAAAATTTTTAAGTGCATTTTTATTAAAGCAATTCTTAACGGAAAATATGTTGGGTATAAAGTTTCATAAAAACCTCGTTTCTTTCAATCCGGCTTTGCCGAATGAACAGGAAGCTTTAAAGCTGGAAATAAATAAAGCAAATTTAACAATAGGGTATTTCGGATACAGCGGCGTAGAAATTAAAGGCCGCAAATATTATAATTATAATTATATAAATTTGGACCAAGACGGGGAGACTGTTATAAGTATCAATTAATATATTTTAGTCTATATACAATTTGAATTTTTGCATTGTGATTTGTAATTTGAACTATAATAGTTTTATGTTATAATTTTAAATATGGATTTATTTAATTATAAAAATAATAATAAAAATGAGCCGTTGGCTTCTAAAATGAGGCCGGTAATTTTATCGGAATTTTTCGGGCAGGAGCATATAGTCGGCGAAGGAAAACTTATAAGGCGCTGCTTAACGCGCGGGGTTTTAGGAAGCTGTATTTTTTGGGGACCTCCCGGAAGCGGAAAATCCACGTTATTTAATATAATCGCTAATACTTTGGACGGCGAATTTGAAAGATTAAACGCGGTTTCTTCCGGCGTTGCCGATATTAAAAAGGTTACCGAAAACGCTAAAATAAGGCTCGATATGTACGGCAAAAAAACATATCTTTTGCTAGACGAATGTCACCGCTTTAGTAAAACCCAGTCCGACAGTTTGCTTCCGGCTATAGAAAGCGGCACAATAATATTTGTTGGTTCCACAACTGAAAACCCTTATGCTTCCATGACTCCCGCGATTGTTTCGCGCTGTACTGTTTTTGAATTTAAAAAACTTAGCGGAGAAGATATAAAAAAAGCTTTAAACGCGGCTTTAATTAATAAAGAGAAAGGCCTTGGGCTTTATAAAATAAATATAACCAAAGAAGCTTTGGACCATCTTGTTTATGCAAGTTCCGGAGATTTACGCATAGCTTTAAACGGGCTCGAGCTTGCCGCGTTAACTACTAATCCCGTTGACGGCGTAATTAATATAGATTTATCCGTCGCGGAAAACTGCATACAAAAGCGTGCTATCTCAATTGACGAAAATCTGTATTATAATTTATTAAGCGCGTTTTGCAAAAGCTTGCGCGGTTCCGATGCCGACGCTGCTTTATATTATGCATTAAGGTTAATTGAAGCCGGATGCGACCCCATGATTATAGCAAGGCGGTTAATCGCTCATTCGTCCGAAGATGTAGGAATGGCAGACCCGCAAGCTTTAGTTATAGCAACTTCCGCAATGTACGCTTTAGAAAAAATAGGGCTTCCGGAAGGCAGGATTCCGCTATGTAACGCAATAATTTATGTTTGCATGGCGGAAAAATCTAATTCTACCGTTACTGCCTTGGGAAAAGCTTTAAACGACGCTAAAAATTTTGCCGACGATAATGTTCCGGAATATTTGAAAGACACAAGCTTTGCGTCTAAAGAAGGCAAGGCTGCAGGAATGAATTATAAATATCCGCACGACTACGGCGGCTATATAGAGCAGCAGTATTTACCAAATTCTCTTAAAGACAGAATCTATTATACGCCGTCAAAAAACGGCTTTGAAAAAACGGTTACAGTAAAAAAGCACATAAAAAAATAAATATAAAAGCGAGTGAATAATTAGACGCGTCGCAGACGGGCAATAGTTGACATTTTGACGCGCCGGAATGTACTTTATGTACATGACAAACGCAAAATGGCAAACGCAACCCGAATCCGCCGATGCATAATTTTCTAGTTGGGAGGTATTAAAATTTTAACACTAGTAAATCTAAGCAAAACATACGCAAACAACAACAAAAAAGCGGTTGATAACGTTTCGTTAGAAATAAACGACGGCGAAGTATTCGGCTTTTTAGGCCCGAACGGCGCCGGCAAAAGCACAGTAATTAAGCTTTTAACAGGAATTCTTAACATGGACGAGGGCCATGTAATAATTAACGGATTTGATTTAAAAACTAACCCGTTGGAAGCTAAAAAACAGATAGGCTATGTTCCGGATAACCATGCCGTTTATGATAAATTAACGGGCTTAGAATACTTAAATTTTATCGCAGATGTGTTCGATTTATCGTTAGAAGAGCGGAGCGAAAAAATAAAAACTTTATTGGAAAAGTTTTCTTTAAGTTCCGATGCTAATAATCAAATCAGCACCTATTCGCACGGTATGAAACAAAAAATTTCGGTAATAGCCGCGCTGTTACATAACCCGAAAATTTGGGTTTTAGACGAGCCGTTAACCGGGCTTGACCCGCAATCGGCATTTACATTAAAGGAAATGATGAAAAGCCACGCTAAAGCGGGGAATACTGTATTTTTTTCATCACACGTACTTGACGTTGTGGAAAAACTTTGCGATAGAATCGCGATAATAGATAAAGGAAAAATAATCGCGGTGGGAACGTTAAAAGATTTAAAGGCCGGCGGGAATTCTTTGGAACAGTATTTCCTTACCTTAACTCAAAAGGCGTGAAAGATTATTCATTGTCGGATACGGCCTACGCTTGCCTCGCCGTCTCGGTCATGTATTTTGAAATACATTCCCTTCGGCAACTCGGCAACTGCCGCATCTAGCGGCGCGACTAATCTTTCACTATTAATTAAGAAACAGACGGAGTATTTATGAAAAATTTCTTTGCGTTATTTAAAATCTTAGTTAAAAACGATTTAAGAAAAGATAAGAATAAAAAGGGCTTTAAATTTGACAGCGCTCTTTTAGCGGAAATTATTATCGGCGCTATTATGGTTATAGCAATGATAGCCTTATCATTAACAGTGGGCGTATATTTAAATGGTTTAGGGCTTGGGGCAGAATATTTAGGCTTTTTATTTTTAATCGCGCAGTTTATTGTGTTAATTTTCGGAACGGTATTATTATTGAGCGTTATGTATTTTTCTAAAGATGTTTCTTTTTTATTGCCCCTGCCGGTAAAAACGTCTGCGATTTTTTGGGCAAAATTCGCTTATGTATACGTTCGCGAACTATTTTTTGCGGGTTTAATTGTGATTACCGGCGGAATCACGTTTTTAATCGCCGTTAACGCAGCAATATCTTCTTATTTTATTTTAATTTTAGTTGCATTATTAGTCCCTTGCCTGCCTTTAATGCTTTCTTCAATTTTAAGTTTACCTATAATTTTTTTCTCAGGCTATTTTAAAAGTAAAGGCCCCGTTTTAGCTGTAATTTTAACCGTAATTTTCAGCGCGGTTATGTTTGTTTATATGTATTTTATAAATTCAATGCAGTTTTTAACGGATAACTCCGGCGGCTTTTCGTTACCGTTGGAAACGCAAAAGGGATTAATTAATTTTTTTAATATTTTTATTCCCGTAGGAAGTTTGGCTAAACTAATTTTATTAAAAGATATTTTAACAAATTTAGGGCTTTTTGCGGCAAGTTATGCCGTACTGATTATTTTAATTTTATTAATGTCAAAATTTACGTTTAAAAGGGCTATTCAAAAGCAATTGGAAGAATCTAAAGGGAAAGCTTCTTCGGAATTAAAATACTCTAAAAATACCGTCATTAAAAGCATAATAAAAAAAGATTTTAAAGAAATTATGCGAAACCCAGGCTTAGCTTTTAATTGCTTGGTTTCCGTTGTTTTAGGCCCGCTTTTTATAGTCGTTTTCGGTTTAACCGCTAAAGCCGGAATTTACGGCGGAGAAACAGCCGGAATAATATCGAATTTAGCCATAGGGTTTATGTTTTTAACATTATTTCCTTCATCGGTTAACATGGCTGGTCTATCTTCCGTTACAAGGGAGGGCAAAAATTTTTATCATTTAAAAACCTTGCCGGTTAAATATGAGGACCAGTTAAGCGCGAAAATAATTTTAGCAAAAATATTCGCGTTTACTGCGGTAATAACTTCTGCCGTTGCGTTTTTAATTTTTTCTAAAACAGATATATTTATATCCTTAGGCATAATAATATTCGCTTTGCTTTTTGCCGACGGCTATGTTCATTACATCGTCTACTTAGATTTAAAACATCCTAAGTTAAATCATGAAAGTGTTACGGCAGCTTTAAAAAACAGCAAAAGTTCCATTTTATCTATGCTCATTGCTTTAGGTCTGCTTTTGCCGCTTTTAATAGCTTTAATATTATTTATTATGTTATTATACGAAAGCATCCACATTATGCTTTTATGGACAGCAATCTTTATTCCCGCTTTTACTTACGCCATTATTTTAAATTTAGTCTTTAGAAAAAAAATAAGAAATAACGGGGTTGGTATTTTAGAGAGCATAGAGCCGTGATATTGAATGATTATATATCGGCGGATACGGGCTACGTGTGTTCAAACTTCTCGGTCGTGTACATAAAGCACACTCCGCTTCGTCGTTTGATCACCTGTTGCCCGTCTGCGCCGCATTTAATCATTCAATATATTTTATTTGCGAAACTCTATAATCGCTAACTTTTGGTTAATTTTAATCGGTAAAGTATTCAACCTATGTTTTTATCGTTAATCATTGCGGAAATAGCTTAAAAATGATAATAAGAAATGAATGAACATGAGAAAAAAATAAAAAATAAAAAGTGCAAAGTCTTCTTAAATATAATATTTATGTGCGGATATCGGTGGTACAAGAAAAGGTGGGTTTTGTTGTTATGTGCAGCAATACCCATAGGTGCTTTTCTTAATATTTGGTATGCGTGCTGATAGTGTATCCGATGCAAATATCTTCACTGCTATTAGCGGCTGGATTAGCGGAATTGCAACTGTTGCTGTTGGAGTTATTGCATTGATTCAAAACAGAATATACTTTAAAACGGAAGTTAAAAGATTAAGCATAGAATTAGCAAAAAAAGATGGGGCGAAACTTGCACTAAAAAAAATAAGTTTAACTAGAGCGATTAGCAGTAAAGACAAAGCAGATATTGTTTTAACTTCTAAGGTGAATAATACTGTTTTTGCTGAAAATACATATTTATTGAGATTTGTTTTTGAAAAGAATAATGATTATGCGATCAAAAAAATTTGTATTAAAAGGCTAACACTTAGGTTTAAAGAAAATGATTCGGAAGATACATATTATTTTTTGGCAAAAAACGTGGAAATAGATGTTGATTATAGATTAATCATGAATAATAATAAAGCGGTTGCGTTCCTATTAAAGCTAAATTTATTGGAACCACATATAGTGCTGTTGATAAAAAAGAAACTTTGGACTTGGAGAATTTAAAGACAAAATATATTAGAATGGAATTTAACGTGGCTAATAGTGAAAATATTGAAACTCGTCAAATAATTGAAGCGTATGGAAAAGAGTTTGAATTGGGAAAAAAATCTACTTTAGGAATTGGAGAACAACCAGTATTTAATACCATTTTTGACACGGCCAAAACTATTTATAGATACAAAATATTCATTACTTAAGCATTAAAACATATGTTAACTAATGCAAGGAATTACTAGAAAAGATGATCGACTTAAATAGAAAGAATGTAAATTTCAAATAGAACCTCCCTGATTAAAAAAACTAAGGGGGGTTTTTTGTTATAGATTTTCTTAAATATTAATATATTTATTATATGGCTAGAAAAATAATTTTTAAAGTTCTACCTTTATTGATAACGGTTTTCGCTTTAATATTTCCGTTTTTTAATATGACATTAAAAGGGCAAAGCATAATAGATAATTCTGCTTCATATAAAGGCATCTTAACGCTCTGGCATGTGGAAAATTTTGAGGGCGGCATTAATTCAAGAGAAAACTTTTTATTTAAGCGCGCCGTCGAGTTTGAAAAAATGAACGAGGGCGTTTTTGTGCAGGTTCTGAATATGACCGACAGCCAGCTACTAAATAACCTTGCTAACGGCGCAACGTTCGATATGATTTCTTTTCCGCAAGGGACCGGCAATATTATCAGTAGTTACCTAAGTGTTTACGAAGGAAAGCTTAACACCTTAGATAATTTTTCCAAAGGGATTAATGTGGAAGGAAGATATTACGGCTTGCCGTATTCGGCGGGAGGGTATGCCGTATTTGCCTACGCCGATATGCTTAAAAAAGCCGGAATAAATAAAGAAAATATTTTAAACAATTTATTTTCCGCAAAAATTTCTTCTAAAAATAGAATCGATTCTTTAACTATAGGCTTTGGCGCTTTCAATAATCCTTTAAAGGCTTTAACGTCTATAACGCAATCAAAAGGCGCCGATTTTTCTTCCGAGATATTTTCTAAGACGCAATATGAGGCCTATTCCGATTTTTTGAACAAGCAATCGGTTTTTCTTTTCGGAACGCAGCGGGATATAGCAAGGCTTTTAGCGCGCGAAAACGCCGGTAAAATTGAAGAAACAGTTATAATTCCCGTCACGGGCTTTACCGATTTAGTCCAGTACGCAGCCATAAATAAAAACGCCGATAAATTTAAAAAAGCCATGGCGACAAAATTTTTAGAGTTTTTAACATCAAACGAAACACAGAGAAAATTAAATTCAATAGGCTTAATTCCCGTTATAGAAGAAAATATCTACACTTTAGAAAAATATATGGAAGAATTTGAAACAGCGGTAAAAAAAGCCGAAACTTATAATGTATTTATATCTTATGAAAAATTAATGGAAGAAAGAAATTTAGCGCTTAGCGCATTTAGATAAGATTGCATGGAATTACAATTATCTGAAAAAATTAGTATAGACAGTATAACTATCTGGGATAGATTATGGATGATTTAATTTTACAGCTTCAATCGGAATTTTCTGCTTTTAATTTAAGTTATAAATTTAATGAGCCTATGAGCCTGCATACGGCAATCCGCTGCGGCGGAAATGCTAAAATATTTATTGAGCCAGATAATTTTGAGAAGCTAAATAAAAGCGTTGGAATTTTAAAAAAATATTCCGTAAAATTTACCGTTTTAGGAAACGGCTCCAATACGCTTTTTAAAGACTTAGGTTATAGCGGTGCTGTTATCTGCTTAAACTCAAAATTTGCAAGTTACAGGATTTTTTCCGACAGGATGTATGCCGATTGCGGCATACATTTAAAAAAATTATCCGATATTCTAAAAGAAAACAGTTTAACGGGTTTTGAGTTCGCCGCAAAAATTCCGGCGGCTTTAGGCGGCGCCGTTTATATGAACGCGGGTTGCTTCGGAAGTTGCTTTGGCGATATAATTGAAAGCGTATTAACCTATGATTATAAGCTAAATGACTGTAAACTAAAAAGAAATTCCGAATGCGGGTTTTCTTACCGGCATTCTGTTTTTCAAAATAGTAACGAGATTATTTTGGGCGCGGTTTTAAAACTAAAAAAGGGCGATAAAGCCGAAATTTCTAAAAAGATAAACGAATTTAATAACATGCGTAAAAGTACCCAGCCGGTTAATTACCCTAGTTTAGGAAGCATTTTTAAGCGCGGCAAAGATTATTTTCCGGCAAAATTAATTGAAGAATGCGGTTTAAAAGGGCTTAATATAGGGGGAGCCGAGGTTTCTGTTTTACACAGCGGTTTTATAATTAATAAAGGAAGCGCCAGTTCAGAAAGTGTTTTAAGTCTGATTGACACCATTAAGCTAAAAGTTTATAATAAATATAAAGTTAATTTGGAAGAGGAAATTAAGATAATAGGAGATTAGTTTTTGAAAATATACGGCGACTTTCACACACATACAAAATACAGTCACGGAAAAGGTACAGTCGAAGATAATATAAAACAAGCTAAAGAACAAGGGCTAAAAGCTATAGCTATAACCGACCACGGTTTGCATCATATCGCTTTCGGCTTAAGGCGCAGAAAAATTGAAAAATTAAAAGCCGAAATTCTTAATTTACGGGAAAAATACGATATAAAAATATTAATGGGAATAGAAGCGGATATAACGGGTTTAAAAGGCACCGTCGATTTAAAGCCAAAAGATTATGATATGTTTGATGTTGTTTTAGCGGGTTTTCATAGATTTGTGTTCCCGCATTCGGTTAAAGATATTTTCCAGTTTTTTTTGCGAAATTATTTTTCCGGCGAAAATGTTCCCGAAAAGGTTGTTAAAAGAAATACCCTAGCTTATGCAGAAGCTATTAAAAATAACAAAATAGACATTTTAACGCATATTAATTACGGTTTAAAAGCAAATTGCAAAGAAGTTGCGAAAGCCGCGTACGATTACGGCACTTTTATAGAAATTAACGCAAAGCGAATAACCTATACCGATGAAGAATTTATGCAAATGTATGATACCGGCGTTAATTTTATTATTAATTCCGACGCCCACACGCCTGAAAGGGTAGGCGAAATTAATTTGGCAGCGGATTTAATAAAAAGGCTGGACATTGCACCTGAACGTATTGCGAATTTAGACAGCATGCCAAGATTTAGAAGTAAAAACTAATTCAAATTACAAATTTGGATATTAATATATATGGTTGTAATTTGAAAACGAAGAGAGATTAATGATTTTTTCCAATATAGTTAAAGAAGAATTTTTAAAAGATTATTTTAGCGGCGAATGCTGTAATATCGCGTTTTTATCTGCGATAATCCATACCGCGGGAAGTATTAATATACAGGGCGGAAAGCTTTTTATTGAAATAGTATCTAAAAATCCCGCGCTTATCGAACGATTAGGTAGAGAAATCAAAAGTAAATATAAAGCGGCTTTAGCGATAGAAAAAACCGGCGCCGGTTTAAACAGCATAAAGGTAGATAGAGAAAACAGCCTTAAAATTTTAAACGACGCGCAAATTATTGAATATGACGAAGATAAAAACATTCAGTTAATAGAGGGCATCGGCCGTTATTTATTAGAAAACGAATGTTGCAAAAAAACGTATTTAAAGGGCGCGTTTTTAGGAAGCGGCACAATTACGGTTCCGAACGAGAAAGGCGCAGGGTACCAGCTTGAATTTGTCCTTTCCAACGAAACGATTGCAAAAGATATGTTAGAGCTTTTAAACGGGTTCGATTTATCCGCAAACATCGGAAAAAGGAAAGAAAAATTTATATTGTATTTAAAAAATTCCGAAAACATAAGTGATTTTTTGGCGCTTTTATCGGCCTCGAAGAGCGTTATCGAATTACAAAACCTTATGTTAAACCGGTATGTTAAAAATGTATCCAACAGGCAGAACAATTGTATTATAGCTAATGCCATTAAGAATTTCGACGCCGCGATAAATCAGGTGTATGCTATAAATTTAATTGAAAAACATTCTAAAATAGAAAGCTTAACAAAACCGTTAAAAGAAGCCGCAAAGCTTAGGATGGACAACCCCGAAAGTTCGATAGAGGAACTTGCAAAATTAGCCGGAATTTCTAAAAGCGGGATGAATCATAGGTTGCGGAAATTAAACGAAATCGCCGAATCTTTGAAGGATTAATATGAATGTTTTTATTGAAAAAATTACGCTTGATGAGGAAGGGATAATTTATATCAAACCACAAGGTCATATCTTTAATATGATTTATAGAAGCGCAATGGGTGTTCATTGGAATAATAAAAAAAATTGTCTTTATCATAATCTGTCTCAGGAGTGGGATCCATTAAAATGGTTTAAACAAATAATTTCAGCGGTAAAAAGTGAATATGGCATGATACTCAAAGTTAATCAAAATACTATTTATGAAAATATTAACGAAGTTTTAAAAAAAGCAATTAAGAATGAAGAAATTTTATAGTAGAGGAACCAATGCAAAAAGAGTTTGTACATCTACATTTACATACAGAATACAGTTTATTGGACGGGGCGGCGAGGATCGACCGCCTCTTTGACGCATGCAAACAAAAGAACATGAATGCCGTCGCGATGACTGACCACGGTGCCATGTACGGCGCCGTCAAGTTTTTTTTAGCTGCGAAAGCTTCCGGTATAAAGCCGATTATAGGCTGCGAATTTTATGTCGCTAAGGACCACACGGAAAAGGGCAATAAAGCCGCTTCGGAGTTTTTCCATTTAATACTGCTTGCAAAAAACGATACAGGTTATAAAAATTTAGTTAAATTAAATTCTATCGCTTTTGTCGACGGCTTTTATTATAAACCGAGAATCGACCTTGAATTATTAAAAGAGCATTCCAACGGTTTAATTTGTTTATCCGCGTGCTTAGCGGGCGCTGTTTCTAAATTAATACTTGAAAGCGATTACGAAAAAGCTAAAAGCTATGCGTTAAACCTTAAATCTATGTTTGAAGACGGCGATTTTTATATTGAGCTTATGGACCACGGCATTTTGGAACAAAAAAAAGTCAACACAGAATTAATTAAATTAGCAAAAGAAATTAACGTAAAAACCGTGGCGACCAACGACGTACATTATATCGAAAAAGAAGACGCCGAAATGCAGGATGTTTTAATGTGCGTGCAGACAGGAAAAACAATCGATGATATCGGCCGGCTAAAATTTGAAACCAATCAGTTCTATTTAAAAAGCTATGAAGAAATGGCGGCGGTTTTCCCGATAATTTAAACGCTTTGGAAGCAACTGTGGAAATCGCCGGTAAGTGTAATTACGAAATGAAGTTTAATCAGGCGCTTTTACCTAATTATATTCCCGTTAACGGCATGGCGCCGAAAGAATATTTAAGTTATTTGTCTAACGAGGGAATAAAATCAAGATATAAAGTATTAACCAAAGAGATTAAAGAAAGGCTAAGTTACGAACTTGAAACCATAGATAAAATGGGCTTTAACGAATATTATTTAATCGTGTGGGATTTTATTAATTTTGCGAAAAAACAAAATATTCCCGTTGGAGCCGGAAGGGGCTCGGGTGTCGGCAGCATAGTGGCTTATTCTATAGGAATAACCAACGTAGACCCTTTAAAATACAATCTCTTATTTGAGCGTTTTTTAAATCCGGAACGAAAGAGCATGCCGGATTTTGATATCGATTTTGTTTCGAACGCAGGGGCGAAGTTATAGAATATGTTAAAGAAAAATATACTCCGGAAAAAGTCGCGCAAATCGTAACTTTCGGAACGATGGCGGCAAAAGCTGCGATTAAAGATGTCGGGCGGGTTTATAAAATCCCTTATGCCGAAGTGGACATTATTACTAAAACCATGGGATTTAACCGGGGTTCGATTCGCGAATTTTTTGATTTAGAAGAAAAAAAATCTGCCGGTGTTTTCGCCGTATCGGAATTAAAGGAAATCTATGATGAGGATTTAAATATCCGCCGCATTGTGGATATGGCGGCGAAATTAGAAGGTATGCCGAGAAACACATCTATGCACGCGGCAGGCGTGGTTATTTGTAAAGAAGCGATTTCCGATTTTGTGCCGTTGCAACGGAACGGCCCCGACGTTACTACCCAGTACGATATGAAAGAAGTGGAAAAACTCGGCCTACTTAAAATGGATTTTTTGGGATTAAGGACTTTAACGGACATTAAAAAAGCCATTGATTATGTTTACGAAACAAAAGGCATAAAAATAGATTTTGATAGTATGCCCTATACAGATAAAGGCGTTTACGAATTAATAGGCGAGGGCGATACCGACGCCGTGTTCCGGCTTGAAAGCGCCGGAATGAAACGTTTTATGCGGGAATTAAAGCCTGATAGTTTAGAAGATATAATCGCCGGCGTCGCTTTATACAGGCCGGGGCCTATGGATTCGATTCCCACATATATAAAATGTAAAAACAATCCTAAAGCGGTAACATACAAGCACCCGCTATTAAAACCCATATTGGAAGTAACCTACGGCTGCATAGTTTATCAAGAGCAAGTTATGGCGATAGTAAGAGCGTTAGCCGGTTTTCTTACGGGCAGGCGGATATAATTAGGCGCGCCATGGGTAAAAAAGATAAAAAGGAAATGGCGCAGCAGCGCAAAATATTCCTAAACGGCGACGGCAAAAACATCGACGGTGCTTTAAAGCGCGGAATCCCGTTAGATATCGCAACTTCCATATTCGACGAAATGGAAAAATTCGCCGAATATGCGTTTAATAAATCGCACGCAGCGGCGTACGCGGTTTTAGCCTACCAGACGGCATACCTAAAAAAATATCACATAGTTGAATTTATCGCCGCGGTTTTAAATAACCGTATAGCGAATATCGACGATATTACAAAATATATAACCTATTGCGAACAAAAACATATTAAAATACTCCCGGTAGATATCAACAAAAGCAGCGCCTATTTCAGCGTTGAAGGCGGCGATTTGCGGTTTTCACTTCTTGCCATAAAGAACGTCGGCGAGGCGAGTATTAACAGCATAGTTAAAGAGCGCAGCGAAAACGGGGCGTTTAAAAGCCTGTCTGATTTATTTGAGCGCATAGATTTGACAACGGTAAACAAGCGCATGTTAGAGAGCGTAATTAAGGCAGGGGCATTCGATTGCTTTAACAACAAGCGTTCGCAACTTATCGCGGGCTACGAAAAGATTCTAGATATGGCGGCATTCGATAAAAAACAAAAAACTTCCGGCCAGTTTTCTTTCTTCGACGAAATAAAAAGCCAGGAAACCGGCGACGTTTACCCCGATATAAAAGAATATAAAGCTAAAGATAAATTCGCTATGGAAAAAGAAGTTTGCGGCGTTTATATTTCCGGCCACCCGTTAGACGAACACCGCGAAAAGTTTAAAGAATTTTCTTTCAATACTTCTATGCTTCTTGATTGCGATACCGACGAGGAAGACAACAAGATATATAACGGCATTTCCGACGGACAGGCCGTATCTTTAGGCGGAATTTTAACCGGCGTTAAAAAAATTATAACCAAAAAAGGAACGGAAATGGCGGCGTGCCGGTTAGAAGATTTATACGGCTCTATTGAGGTTATACTTTTTACAAGGGCATATGAAAAACTAAAAACAAAATTAATCGAAGATTCATTAGTAACTGTTTCCGGCACGCTATCAATCAGGGAAGGGGATAACCCGAAAATTTTAGCGGATAACATTGTCGCATGGAACATAGGGCCGGAAAAGCCGGTTAGCGGAACGCTGTATTTAAAATTTACAGAAAGCCTCTACGGCGAAGTATGCGAAATATTAAGTAACTATGAAGGCGGCTACGAGGTTAAAGCAAGAGTTGACGGCAAGGCTATTGAACTTCCTTGTAAAGTAAGAAAATGTCCCGCGCTTAACCACGAGCTTTTAACCGTTCTGAATCCTGAGGATATCGTTTTTAAAGAGAAATTGTGAAAGATTATGCATTGTTGGATTCAGGCTACGTTTGTTCGGTCGGCTCGGTCATGTAGGGTGAACTACATTCTACTCGCCGAACTCACAACTGCTGCCCGACTGCAACGCGCCTAATCTTTCACAAATTACGTGAAACTTAAAAAAATGAAATAGAATAATTATGAAATTACCGATAAGAACGCATAGGTTGTATATAACAGAATTCGATGAAAGCATGGCTAAAAGTGTTCATTTAAATTCGCTTGACGATAATAACCGCCGTTTTATACCCGATGAAGTTTTGAAACTGTCGATAATGCGAGGGAAACCATAATTAAGTTAAAAGGCTTTTATTCACGCAAAGATTCCCCTTTAGTATATCCGGTTTTTTTAAATGACGGAACGCATATAGGACATGTCCAGGTATATCCCGTTAAAGCGGATTGGGAAATCGGGTTACCGCATAGCCGAAAGTTATGCGGGGCAAGGCTTTGCAACCGAGGCTGTAGGCGCATTTTTAATTCCGGTTATGAAACATCTTTGCATTTCAAAAATATACGGTTTGTGCCATGCCGAAAACATTGCGTCTATAAAAGTCCTTGAAAAAACAATTTCATTCTAGACTTTAAGGGCGAGGATTTCCTGCACGGCAAAAAACAGAAAATCCGCCGTTATAAATATAAACAAGAAAAAGTGCCGAAGCTATGAAAAAATGGACTAATGATGATAATTTAGATAATTACGAAGATTACGAGGAACAGATGACCGAAGATTTAGCCGAATTAGAGATTAATTATTTAAAAGAACATGCTTAGTCTGTTGAAAAATATAATAAGCAGGTAGTGTTAAATTTTTTAATTTAAGCAAAAAACTCGAAATTCATTTTCGAATTTTTGACCGAAGTCCGACTAAAATAAGTGAATTTTGCATTTTGACGATAAGAAACAAAAAACGTCCGGCCAATTTTCCTTCTTCAAACCAAGTATAACGGAAAACATAAAAGTTTTTAAAAGAGAGGAAATACTTATGAAAATAAGAATAAAGGTTAAAAACATTTCTAAGCTTAAAAATCTCTTAACTTATGAGGAGTATGATACTGCTGCAAAGACGGTCGAAGATTTGATCCGTGAAATGGTTTCTTTTAATGTTTCCGAGTATAACAAAAAAAGAGATAAAAGCACTTTGTTTTTGGTGTCCGATGAAACTGCGGAGGCTCTTTCTAAAAACGGCAAGATTTCATTCGGCGATATAGAAAACAAGCGGAAGGTAGATGTTAAAATTATGCAGGACGAAGCGGTATTCGGATTTAAAAACGGCAGATTCAAGATAATAAACGAAACAAAAAAGTGTGAATATAAGGATTTGTCCGAAAATCTTGGCTTGTCGGAAAACGACGCGCTGATTTTTATTAAATTAACGCTATTAGCGGGGAGGTGGTTTTAATGGATATTCTGCAACAGATTAGAGAGCGTAAACTAAAAAACTTTGACGTGTTCGGGTCGTTTGAATTAAAAAATTTATTTGGCAAGTATTATAAAATTTTTGAAGAAGCGTACAGGCGGAACAGAAAGTTTAGCGGTAGTGATTACGGCGGTTATTCCGCTTATCTTCTTCTCAATAATATGATTGATATTATTCAAAAAAAGATAGATATCTATAATTATTCTCCCGATAATCTTGGCAGAATAGATAGCGGCATTTTAGCGGTAATTATTGATAGCGACCTTAAACAAGCGGCAAAACTAATTCAATCTTTTAAGCAGCCTGGCGTAAAAGCGTCGTTAAAATGCTTTGCTATGGCTTCAAATACCGACGGTTATGCTTTTGTTTTAGAGTCGCTTAAAACTGCGGGCAATCAAATCGGCGTTTTCGATACGGTGTTCGGAGGATTTAGAGACACAACGGAAGGTTTTAAAAAATTTATAATTCCGAAAGTTATAGAATATCAATTTTATCGCTACAAAACTGTTGTTGCAAATATCGGCTACGGCTATAGTTTAAACTATCCTATCGAAAACGCAAAAGAGTTCATTATTTCCTTATGGGAAATCCTATCGGGAAATTTTCAAAAGTACCTTGATACTAAGGACGGAAAAACAACGTATACCTTATTAAATCTTTTACACAGGGTAAATTACAAAGAATACGAAAAATTCTTTGAAAAAATGCTAAACAGCCAAAATAAAATACAGCGATTCTTTGCATTTTACTATATGAGTGGCAGAACCGATAAATTAGAACTTGCAGATAAATATTTTAAGCAGGACGATTTAGAATTATATGCGCCGCTATTAGATTGCTTAGGAAGCTATAGCAACCCGAACATATATTATGACGACTATTACCAATCTGTATACGAGCAAAAGCTTGATTCAAATACGGTAAGGCTTTATAAAAGCTTATATCCTAAATTGATAGGCTTATGGGAGCAGCTTCCTAAAAAAAATAATATTTTTATTACAACAAGCGATATTTGGTTTTCGCACAATGTAAGAGAAGAAGAAATTATCTCCAAGATAATTCACATCCTAAAAAGGCTTGACGATAAATCTTTAATCCACAGCTTTGAAGATAATCATTACGATAAGCTTTCTCCTTCGGATAAACTACTTTTTATAACCGCTTTAAAGGATAGAATTAAGCATAATTACAGAACAGAAATGCTCAACTATTTTACCGTTACCGGGTATTTTAACGAAAGATATAAAAAATATTTTATAGAAAACCCGCTGACTTATGCGGAAGCTGTTATAGTGACGGATTTTTTAAAAACGAAAAAGACAGACATCAAAAAGAATATCGTTGAGCATTTTATGAGAATGAATAATGCCGACAGGGTAAAACTGAAATCGTATTTAGAAGCTGCGGCGGAGGAATATAAAAGAGAATGCGCTTTAGATATTAAAACCGATGCCCCTCAAAACATGTCAAAAAAAGCGGCAGGATTTCCTAAATTTGATTTAAAGGATTTAAAAACAAGCAAAATACAGGAAGTTCTTAAAGCCGCTAAAGCTGTTCTTGTAAAGAATAAAGATATTGAAATTACTCTTAAAGGCGGCGAGAAAGCTTTGTTTGGTACGCAGTATTGGTTCTCAAAAAACGATGACGGGAAGTATTATTTTGAAGAGGAAGTGAACGATGTAATTTCGTCATTCAATTTGACCGACAATGAACTTGCATCTTTAACATACGTTTTTGCCGAGACAGACAATGTGGGGGCAACGTTTTTGGGCGAACCGCAAAGTAACTGGCAAAATACTATCAATTCCTTTTTAAGGACATACTTTAGAAATTATATTGAAAAAAAGCAAACTGCCTCTTTGCAAACTGAAATTCTAAAGCGTTTTATGAATACATACGGCCAAATTAAGGAATTTCCGAAACCTGACGCGGATAGGCAAATTTACTATAGAATAGGAGAATATCCTAAAAAAAATGATACTCCCGATGCGCGAATGCTTAAGACATCCAACGCGCTCGCCGGATACATAAATTATGCAGTGTCCGATAATAAAAATCTTACCGATATTAAAACGATTATAGAATACGTGAAAGAAAACAATGCGTACAATGCGAACCCGATATCGGATCCCATTTTGATAAGCAAGTGGTATAATGCGGGAATAATTACTAAAGAAGAAATTAGTAGTTATCTAAAATGCAGGCTTTTTAATCTCAGCAGCTTTTTTGAAACTCCGTATTCTGTAAAAAACGGCAACATGAGTAAAGATTTGGACGCAAATATATATAATGGAAGGTTTAGCGAAGAGTTTATCGATATTATTGAAAATGTACAGATGGAAATACTCGAAACCGAAATACTAAGGGCGCAAGCCGCAACTTTGTATACAGATATCTTACAGCGTTGTAAAAAATATGTCGGCATCAAATTTTATGCCGCCGTTTTGAAAGCTTTTCAAAAGATGGCGTTGCCTCGTACGGCATACGGCTACAGCGCGACAAAGGACGATATTTTTGCGTTGATTTTAGCAAGGACGGAACCGCACCGCAAGGATACCTATGAGGATTTTTGCCGCTTTGTTAAAGAAAACAAGCTGTCGGAAAAAGACCTGATAAAGGGTGTATTGTATAGTAATAATAAAACGGTTTTAGACTGGACGGCAAAACTTTTGAACAAGCCGGGTTTCATTAGCTGTGTGATGTTTTTTAAGGCGCATCTAAAAGATACCGAAGTTTCGGCAAGCGTCAGGGATAGTATTACGTTATTTTCGCCGATAGCTATAGAGGATTTTAAGGAAGGCGCTGTAGACACGGATTGGTTTTTTGCTATGAAGTCCGAAATTGACGAATCAACATTTAATATCGTTTATGACAACGCGAAACATATAACCGTAGCGAACTTCCATAAGCGCGCCCAACGATTTTCCGACGCGCTTACGGGGGAATTATCAAAAACGGAATGCTTGGATAAAATTAACGAAACAAGGAATAAAGAATTTTTGCTTTGTTATTCTTTAATTCCGCTTAAAGACGATAACGACATAAAAGAGCGGTATGAACTCGTGCAAAAGTTCTTATTAGAATCTAAGCAGTTTGGGGCGCAAAGGCAGACGAGTGAAAAAAAGTCTTGCGAAATAGCCTTGGAAAATATCGCCCGTACCGCAGGTTACGAGGATACCGACCGCTTTATTTGGTATATGGAAAGTAAAGAGGCAAAAAAGATTGCGCCTTATTTTTCGCCGGAAACAATTGACGGCGTAGAAGTTTCGTTGCAAATAAGCGACCGCTTTAAAGTTTCTGTTTTGGTTTCAAAGGACGGCAAAGAATTGTCGGCGGTACCGGCAAAACTTAAATCGCATAAATATATTGCTGAAATGAAAGAAGAAATTCCGCCGCTCAATAAACAATCGTCAAGAGTTATTAAGTCGCTTGAAAACGCTATGGAACGGGAGTCTGTTTTTTTAGCGGACGAGATAAAGCAGATTGCAACGAATCCGGTTATGAAGGAAATTTTAAAGGCGTTATTTTTTGTTGCCGGTAAAAAGATAGTGTTGTTTGACGGTGCAGATTTTGTTTCGTTAGCCGGCACAAAAGAGCAGGCGGAAAAATTATATATTGCTCATCCTTTAGATTTTTTTAATTTAAAACAATGGGACGCTGTTCAAAGGTACTTATTAGAAAATAAAATCCGCCAGCCGTTCAAGCAGGCATTCAGAGAATTTTATTCTAAAACCATAGATGAAATCGATGCAAATGAAACCAATCGTTATCACGGGCATCAAATCAGCGCACAAAAGGCGATTGCCGTTGCAAAAAACCGAGGTTGGCACAGCGGTGAGGATATAGGGCTTCAAAAGGTTTACTATAAGGAAAATATTGTGGCGGTATTATTTGGAGTTTGGGATTTCGGCTATTCTTCTTTCGACGACCACCCGACAATTTCATCAGTATATTTTTTAAACCGTAAAGCGGATGAAACGGGCGCTATGAAAATTATACCGTTTAAAGAAATCAAGGATAAGATGTTTTCCGAAGTTATGCGGGATATCGACTTGATTGTTTCTACTGCGCATCCGCTTGGCTACGACTTTGAAGAATCGTTGTCTACGGTAGAGGTAAGGCGGCAGGTTTGTACTACTATCATTGATTTACTTGGTATTAAGAATGTGTCGATAGACGGGCATCATATTCGCATAAATGGAACTTACGGCGAATATGCGGTTAATCTAAAATCGGGCAACGCCTATAAGAAGCTTTCAGGAGCATTAAATATCATATCAATAAATGATTCGACACAAAATAAATTATTTCTTAATTTTATTGACGACAATCCAAAAACCGCAGAAGTCGTGTCAAAAATGCTTCTACTATCGGATGATCAAAAAATCAAAGATCCGAATATTGTTAGAGAAATAAAAGGGTAATTCAAAGAGATTATCATATTTATAAAAATCATTGAAAATGACTTTATTTTTTAAAGAGAGGATTATCTGCACGGCAAAAAACAGAAAATCTGTCGTATAAATATAAATTGACAATGCTTTAAAAGAATGATAAAATCAAATAAACGAAGGAGACCAAAATGAAAAATAAAATGAATATTAAAAATTTTGTCGACATTGTTGATAAAAAATATGAATCTAAAACATTTGCCGAACTTACTAAGGCTCCGGTTTCGGCGATATCGGGCGTCAGCGAAAATGACGCAAAGTTGTTATTGGAAGCTTTTAATATTAAAACTGTTTCAGATTTAGCAAATTTCAAATATGTCAGATGGGCGCAGGCTATTTGCGCGTTAGCAGACAGCGAGAAATAGAGATTAATACAAGCGGCTTAAAAGTGCTATAAAGTGAAGCCGGACAGTTAACCATATAAAAATACATAAAAGGCCGGATAAAAATCCGGTCTTTAAAATTAATTAAGGTGGAAAGTATGACAAAGCGAGAATTAATTAATTTATGTTTAGAGTTCGACGGGGCGTTTGAGGATTACCCGTTCGACATTGTAACCGACGCGCCCGGCGCGTGGACTGTAATGCGTCATAAAAGTAATAAAAAAGGCTTTGCCCATATTTATTCCGATGCCGGACATCCGGTAATAAACCTTAAACTTCCGCCGTTTGAGGGGGATATGCTGCGGAAAGCGTTCAAAGATATAACGCCCGCGTACCACATGAATAAAGAACATTGGAACGGGGTAAACCCGAACGGCGTGCCGCTCAATTTATTACGGGCTTTAATAGAAAAAAGTTATGAAATTACAAAACCAAAATCGAAAACCTGAAATTGGCTCTTTAATTAAAAATAATAATTATCCTACCGTCGAATCAAAATTTTTAATCTATCATAAAGTATTTGTCAAAAATTTTTCTTTTTGATATAATAATATTATTATAAAAAATTTAAAGAGGCTAACTTTGGATAAAAAAACCATAAAGAGAATAGGGATACTTACAAGCGGCGGCGACGCCCCCGGAATGAACGCTTGCATAAGGGCGGTTGCGCGTTGCGGAATTTATTTCGGTTTTGAAATTTTCGGAATTAAAAGAGGCTATTACGGCCTTGTAAACGACGATATGTTCCAAATGGATTTAAGGTCGGTTTCCGGTATAATACAGCGTGGCGGAACCATGTTATATACAGCGCGTTGCGACGAGTTTCAAACTAAAGAAGGTTTGGAAAAAGCCGCACAAACGATAAAGAGAAGGGAATTAGACGGGCTTGTGGTAATAGGCGGCGATGGTTCGTTCAGGGGCGCGAAAGATATTTCGAATTATTGCAAAGTCGCCGTAATAGGCATTCCGGGAACAATAGATAACGATTTACCGTATACAAATTATACGTTAGGGTTCGACACTGCGGTTAATACGGTAGTATCCTTGGTTAATAACATCAGGGATACTATGATAAGCCACGAAAGGGTAAGCATGGTAGAGGTTATGGGAAGGCACTGCGGCGATATCGCTTTATATGCGGGTTTAGCGTCCGGCGCCGAAGCTATACTGATTCCGGAAATTAAAACAGAAGTTAAAGATTTGATTGAACGCGTCAGAAGCAGCAGGGAAAGGGGCAAGTTATCTAATATAGTTATAGTATCCGAAGGCGTCGGCGATTATCAACCGATTATTAACGCTTTTAAAGACCAGTTAAACATATCGATTAAGCAAACTATTATAGGGCACATTCAAAGAGGCGGGTCTCCCACAATGTTTGATAGGATATTGGCCAGCAAGTTCGGATTCCACGCGATTGAATTATTAAAAAAGAATATTACCGGAAGGGTAGTGGGTATCGTCGACAATAAGATAGTGGATTTTGATATTACGCAGGCTTTGGGTATGGAGCGTAAGATAGATAAAAAAATGTACAAGCTAGCTCAAATAATGGCGACATAAACTTTTGACCGCTTTTATAGCGGTCTTTATTTTCTAAAAATCCGGCAAAATAAATATAAAGCATTTTCAATTTTAAAACTTAAAAGTAGTTTTGAAAAAAGTATGTGGACTGCCGGAAGTACATATCGCGATAGAAATTTTTGTTTAATCCGCGTTTAGTTTTAAATATTCTTGAAGATAACACTGATTTTCTTTGCAGGCCGCGCTTTATTTAAGCCGCATTGCGCATTTTTAATCCGATTTTTTGGTAACAAAAGAAAAAAAAGGAATTTTATACCAACAAAACCGCGGATTCAAACCGTTATAGTTAGTGAAAGATAGTCTGATACCGCATCCTTAATACTCCGTACGATTTTTGGATTTAACGGATAAATAAACTTAATAAGGTAAAAAAATTTATGGAAAACACGCATGAAAATGTGCTGACGCTTAATATTTGCGATTTGGGCGTTAACGGGGAAGGAATCGCAAAGTACGGCGATACTACTGTGTTTGTGCCTTTTGCACTGCCTGACGAACGGGTTAAAGTTAAGATAGCTTATAAAAAGCAAAATTTGGCATTTGCGCGCCTTACGGAAATTTTGACTCCTTCGGAAGAAAGAATACGTCCGGAATGCAGTGTATATAAAGAATGCGGAGGATGCCAGTTACAACATATAAAAAACTGCAACCAGCTAAAATTAAAATCTAAAATTATATATAATTGTTTTAAAAAAATCGGGCGGCTTGACGTGGAAGTCCCTTTAACATTTAAATCGGAATCCATATATGGATACCGCAATAAGTTGCAGCTTCCCATAGGCGACGAAAACGGCGAAAATGTTGTAGGTTTCTTCGCGTTTAATACGCACAAGATAGTAAATTTAGAAAGGTGCCCTTTGCATCCGGATTGGCAGACAAAACTATTGCGCGTTATTAAAATTTTCATGCATGACAACTCTTTAAAAGGATACAATTATAAAAACAGTACGGGTTTAATACGGCATTTAATCGTAAGAGAAATTTCCAGAAGGTTAATTATAACATTAGTAATAAACGGCAATCAGTTGCCCAATAAAAGCCACTTTGTTAAATTATGTACGGATATTTACCCTAACTGCTCTATTTATGTAAATATAAATAAAGAAAATTCCAATGTAGTTTTAGGGAAAGAGTTTATACATCTTTACGGAGAAAAAGAGCTTTCCGGCGAATGCCTAGGAATAAAGTTTAAATGCCACCCAAACAGCTTTTTTCAGGTAAACGATTTTATACAGGATAAAATTTACAATAAGGTTTTATCTTTAATTGTCTCTGATGAAGAAGTTTTAAAATCCAGAACTTCTTCCGCAGTCGTTATAGATGCCTATAGCGGCGCCGGGATTTTATCGGCGTATATTGCAAAAAATGTTAAAAGGTTTACGCTATCGAAATTGTTCCCGAAGCAGTCGCCAATGCCGGGCAGGTTAGAGAGTTAAACGGCCTTAATAATAAAATGGCTAATATACAAGGCGATTGCGCGGCTGTTTTGCCGGATTTAATTAAAGAGATAAGAAAAGAAATTAAAAAAGATAAAAATCCGGAAGGTTTAACGCTTGTTTTGGATCCGCCGAGGAAAGGCTGTGATACGTCCGTTTTAAAAACTATTTTAAAAAATTTACCGGAAAAAATTGTTTACATATCCTGCAACCCCGCAACACTTGCAAGGGATATAGGAATTTTATGTAAAACGTTAAACGAAGACGGCTCTTTTAAGTCTGAATCCGAAGTGCGCGAACCGCCGTATAAAATAACATTTATTCAGCCTTATGATATGTTCCCGCAGACAAAACACGTCGAAACCGTCGTGTGTCTGGAAAAAGTGTAAACATTTAGTTGCGGAATAATCTTCAGATCGCAAATAAAAATTGCAAGCCCAGGATTCAAACTTGGGGGCATAGAAGTTTCGAAAGCATTAAGCAATATGCTAAACTCAATAGAATAATGGGAGTATTTGTTTAATGATTGAACATCGAAACAAGTGTGGAATTTCAATAGAATTAAAAGATCTAAAAAGAATAGACAAAATTGCTAAAATTATTAAAAAAAACAATACGAAAACCTTAGTCTTATTATGTTTGAAAATGTTGCATTTTGGAAAGGAAAAGATATTGTTTGGGATTTGGCGTTTGTAAAAAAAATTAATCCAACTTATATAAAAAAAATAGATTTTACAGGGAACTGTTCCGGCTATGAAAATTTATATCATTTCAAAAATCTTGAAAAAATTGTAGGCAGCCTAGAGAACAACGAAATTCTAGATCTATCGCAATTTCCTAAATTAAGAGAATTAAGTGTTGACAATTTAAAAGGTTTCACTAATTTTTCCGATACAAATATAACAAACCTTATTTTATTTGATAAAAAAGTTGATTTTAAAAAGGTTTGCGAATTTATAGATTTGGAAAGTTTAAATTGCGATGTCGATAAAGATTTTTCGTTTGAAAAAATTGCTTCTTTAAAAAAATTGAGGGAATTATGCTTAAGTTATGGAAAATTTGAAACGCTTGACGGAATTGAACAACTGGAAAACCTTGAATACATTTCCATATTTGTCGCTAAAAATCTTAAAGATGTCGATGCACTTTCAAAATTATCAAAGCTAAAAAAGGCGATATTTATTGCCTGTACTAATTTGGATAAAGAAAAAGTTAATCTAAATTGTGAAGTTAAATTTTTAAAACATGTAAATTAACTAACTTTTGATATGGTTAGAAAATCGTTGTTTGAGCCGATGAGATAAAACGAGTTAGGTGATAAACTAATGAGAAAAGAGGTTTGCCTAAAGGAACTAACGCAATTACAAAAGCCTAAGGTATATAAGAAAAAATGTGAAAGGAATTGGAATACCACGGCGAAAATAGAAATTGAAGAGATAGTTTGATCAGACATGATAGAGTATTTGGATAAAAAACTTTTTTAAACTCTTAAGCCGTCACTAAAAGTGACGGCCTTTTATATAAAATTTCATGTTGGCAGATTTTTTAAATTTTTTAGTGCCAAATTCGCAGGGAAGTAAAGTTTAAAGATAATCTTATAAGATTAATTAGTTTTCTTGCTTGCCAAAAAAATTTCCGTTATAATATTTCTGAAGATCGTTTAATTAGTTCGCCGTTAAGAAATTTTAAATAAAAGGAGTTATAAAACAAATGAATTGTCCGACAAATAGGGCGATGAAGTGCCCGTGTACATATTCTTGTAAATGGCAAGGAAAATGCTGCGAGTGCTTAGCGTATCATCTGCAAAGCTGATGAATTTCCGGCTTATTTTTTTAGTGAAGAGGGCGAGGCAAGTTACGACAGAAGTTTTGCGGCGCTTATTAATGATAGGAAGTGAAAAAATAACATAAGAGGTTTTCAAGATGTTTATTAAAAATGAAGAGCCGGAAGATTTCGGCGAAATATATGATTTAATTAAGGTCGCTTTTAAAACTGCAGAGTTTTCGGACGGCGATGAACAGGACTATGCGGTTAATTTAAGAAAAAGCGGCCGCTATATACCCGAACTTGCGTTTATAGCCGTTGAAGATAATAGGATTATCGGTCAAATTATGCTCACAAAAAATTATATTGAAACCAAAACGGGAAAATTGGAATGTTTATTGCTCGGCCCGGTTTGTGTGGCTTTAGAACACAGAAAAAAAGGTGTCGGCGCAAGTCTTATAAATAACGCGCTAAATACCGCTAAGAATTTAAATTATAAGGCGGTACTTCTTTGCGGAGATCCGGATTATTATGGCAAGTTAGGTTTTTTATCTGTTTCCAATTATAAAATCAAGCCGGTAATGAATATTCCGGTAAAATACGTTTTAGCGTGTGAACTTGAAAAAGGCTGGCTTAAAAGCATAGAAGGCTCAATAGATATAATGTGAAATAATTATTTTGACGGTTATAAAAGTTGTTTAATTTTGTTTTAATTTTTTATTTAATGTTATATAATTAAGCCATGGAAAAAGTTGCTTTGGTTACAGGTTCTTCCGGTTTTATTGGTTCGCATTTAAGCGTTAAGCTCGTTGAAGAAAATATAAAAGTTTTAGGGCTTTCCAGAAGCGGGGTTTCTAAAAATCCTAAATATAATGAATTTTTAAAGCAAAATAAAATAATTCAGCTTAAAGGCGACGTTGCTGATTTTGATTTTAACGATAATAGAGCCGACTATATTTTTCATATAGCAGGTAAAGTTGCGGCTTACGGAAAATTAAAAGATTTTAAAAAAATTAATGTCGAGGGGACAAGAAGGCTGCTCGAATATGCCAAAAAAGTTAAGCCGGAATGTTTTGTGTATTTTAGTTCTACGGCAGTATATGGTTATTACGGGTATACGAATCTAAAAGAAGACGCTATAAAGAGGCCGTTTAAAAACCCGTATTCGATTACTAAATTAGAAGCGGAAAAGCTTGTCGAAAACGAATGTAAAAAGGCTAAGATAGACTATGTTATAATAAGGCCGGGAAATGTTTACGGCGAATACGATTATACTTCTTCATTTGAAATTTACAGCCGTATCAAAAACGGAAAAATGGTTTATACCGCGAACGGCAAATATAAAAGCTGTTTTGTATATGCGGGTAATCTGGCGGACGCAGCCATATTGGCATGCCTTAAAGAAACTGCCCATAACACCGATTATAATGTTACGGACGGGAAAGGCGAAACACTAAAAGAATACTTTACGTATGTAGCCGGCGCTTTTTACGTTAATCCGAAATTTAAAAACATACCTGCGTTTTTGGCAAAATTTACCGCGGTAACGGTGGAAGGGATTTATAAGTTGTTCCGCATTAAAAAAGCTCCTTTGATAACTAAATTTTCCGTTTGGCAAAACTGTAATAACTACCATTTTTCAATCAATAAAATTAAATCGATAGGATTTGAAGTGAAAGTTCCTTTAGAAGAAGGTATTAAAAGAACTGCCGAATGGATAAATTCGGTAATTGCAGACAATAATTTGAGATAAATATGAAGATAAAAGAGGAAAAACAAAAATTATTTAACGGAACGGACGCGCAATTAAATCTGAGCGTAATTTTTATATCTGTGGTTTTATTTGTATTTTGCTATTTCGGTTCCTATTCATTTTTTATAGGTAACTTTAATTTTAGCGATATAAAATACTGGGCTGTAATCTATCATAATTTTATGGCGTTTTTATTATTTTTCGGCTTGGGATTTTGGTTTAACTATTTTAATAATAAAAGAAAAAGCAACAATTTAGAAAATGACACAAGCGGATATATTAAAGTAAATCAAACGTTAGCGCTTGGGGAATGGAAACTGGGGTTAATTTTAACTGCGGCAGGAACGCTTGTAGCGCCGTTAATAGGTTTATCGTCGGTTTTAGACCCCGCTATGAAAGCGGCCTACCCTTTAATCGATTTTTCGGTTTATTCTTCCTTTTGGCAAATTTTTCTTTATTTCAGCTCATACTTAGCCTATTATATAGGGTGGGAGTACCTTTTCAGGGGTACGTTGATATTTTCTTTATTAAGAAAATGCGGGGCGCTTTCCGCTATTTTGATTTCAACCATGATTTCCGCGCTTATTCACACTTCGATAGGCGGTTTCGGAAAACCGATGGTCGAAACTTTATCCGCATTGATTGCCGGCGTTATTTTCGGATGGATAGCGTGGCGCACAAAATCAATTTGGTGGACAGTTTGGATTCATTTTATGATAGGTGTTTTTACGGATATTTTTATTTATTTTTTATAACAAGATACCTGATTTGCACTTGTTGTTAATATAGTAAAATAAAATTATCTTTAGTTAGGAGATATTAGATGAAATGTATTTTTTGCGGCGGGCTTGACAGCAAAGTTTTAGATTCGCGCGCGGCCGAAGATAATTTAAGCATAAGGCGAAGAAGAGAATGTACGTCTTGCGGAAAGCGTTTTACAACACATGAAACTATTGAAACGACGCCCGTTTTGGTTATTAAAAAAAACAGCGGTAACCGCCAGGCGTTTGATGAAAATAAAATAAGGAACGGCATAATACGTTCGTGCGAAAAACGCCCTGTTCCCATGTGGAAAATAGATAAGTTGGTTGAGGACATAAAAAAGAAGATTTTTAATTCTTTAGAAAAGGAAATATCAAGCTCAAAAATCGGCGAGATGGTTATGGACGGGTTAAAAGAAATCGACGAAGTTGCGTATATCAGGTTCGCCTCGGTTTACCGTCAATTTAAAGATACCGATACTTTCTTAAAAGAAATCGAAAAAATGATAAATGAAAGCAAAAATCCTAAATCATGAACAGCTTTAAATACCGCGGCGAAAAAACTAAATTGCTTCATGCCGTAGAAGAAAACGGTTTTGAAATTTCCCACAGCCTTTTTAATAAGCTTTTAAGAAAAAAAGATATTAAAGTGAACGGCGTGAGGGTTAATTCTAACGTTGAAATAAATTCCGGCGACGAAATAGTTTTATATATAGATAAAAAACCGGAATTCAAAGCCGATATTTGTTATGAAGACGAAAACGTTATTATCTTGAATAAACCTATAAAAATGTTAACCTGCGGCGCTGGTTCTTTAGAGGAACATTTAAATAGAAACGGCGGTAAAATTTACGCATGCCACAGGTTGGACAGAAATACTTCGGGTTTAGTAGTTTTCGCTAAAAATTTAGACAGCTTTAATGAGATAACCGGGGCATTTAAAAACAAGCAGATAGAAAAATTTTATTATTGCAAAGCGTACGGAATTTTTAAAAAACAACAAGAAAAACTTATAGCATATTTGTTTAAAGACAGCAAAAAGGCTTTTTCGATTATTAAAGACAAACCCGAAACCGGATACGTAAAAATAGAAACCCATTATAAAGTGTTAAAGCATCATGAAGATTTTGCCGAACTGGAAGTTGAGCTTATTACCGGTAAAACTCATCAGATAAGGGCACATTTGGCGTTTATAGGGCATCATTTAATAGGGGACGGCAAATATGGCAAAGAAGAAATTAATAATAAATTTAAAGAGCATACGCAGAATTTAATAAGCTATAAAATCAAATTTAATTTTAAGGAAGGATCTTTTTTAAATTATTTAAACGGTTCAGAATTTATTCTGAAAATTTAAAATCTGATTTTTTTATAGCCAAATTATTTGCGTTAAACATAAATTTATGATATTATTATTAAATAAAATCAACAAAAGCATTAGGAGTATAGCATGAAAAAGTTTGCTGCTTTAATTTTAACGGTTTTAACATTCGCGTTTACTTTAACCGGCTGCAACCCGAGTTTTTTAAAGGAAAGCGAAATTCTTAATATAGAAAATCCTACCGGAACGATATCTTTAGGAATTTTAAAAGAAGACGGAGAGTTTGCTTTTTCTAAAAGTTTTGAATTTATATTATTTTATCATGATGCTCCGAATACAGTTGCTAATTTTATAAGCTTAGTAGAAAGCGGATATTATACAGATAAGTCTTTTGAAAGAGCGTCGGGTAACGACCCGTTTGTTATATTCGGCGAGCAGGAGTTTATCGAAGAATACGACGACGATAATATTAACTTATTAAAATATAAACAAGCAGTTGAGCCTAAATACCACATTATCGGCGAGTTTTATTATAACGCTTATTGGGATAAAAATAAAGACCCTAGGAATAATCAAATTGCTAAAACAGGCAGTATGATGATGACAAGGGAAGTAAACACAGAAAACCCTAAAAAAACATATAACACCGCTTACGCGGGCTTTAGCATACAGACGGAAATGGCATCCAAAAGAAAAGAATATGAGAAAAGCTTTTGTGTGTTTGGAGAAATTATCGGGTTATCTCCCAGTGAAATTCAAAGCCAATTAAAAGATTTTTTTGATGATGCGGAATTTTCCGACCAATACGACGGGAAAACTGTTACATGTAAATTTATGATAACTAATGTAACGATAAACTATCCGGCCGGGGTTGCAGCAAAAGATTTTAAACCGCGTAAAATTTAATTGAATATTAATAAAATTTGCCCGCTTAATGCGGGCAAATAAAAAAGCATATTGTAAACCTAATATATCAACGTGGTTTACAATAAGGATATTATGTCTAAAACAAAAAATATCGTAGTAATAGCCTTATTTATATCATTATTATGCGTTTCCGGCCTTTTTTAAAAATAACGTTCATACCGCCGGTGCCTTTTACTATGCTTACTTTTTTTGCGGTTTTGGGAAGCGCGTTATTGGGGCATAAGCGGGGAAGCTTAGCATGTTTAATATACATATTTATGGGAACGGTTTGTTATTTACCGGTTTTTGCCAAGGGCGGGGGCTTATGGTATGTACTGGAGCCTACGTTCGGATATATTTTGGCGCTTCCTTTTGCCGCGTTTTTAAACGGCTATTTTGTTAATAGGTTTAAAGATAAAATAATTATAGTTTTTTCAGTCTTTATTTTATCGGAAATTTTTATTTTAATAGTTGGAACGGTGTATGCTTACATAATTTTTTCTGTAACTACCGGCGTTGAAAATTTAGGGCAGTTTATATTGTCGTTTAGTATAATATTTATTCCCGCAGAAATTTTAAAAGCGCTTTTGGCAGCGATAGCCTATAAACAATTAAAACGCGTTAATCTATTTTCAAACAATTAATTTAATTTTTTAAAAATCCGTCCGATTTAGAATCGGCCGGATTTTTCAGCATAAATATTACAAAAATTCAAACGAAGCAAAGACGGATAATAGTTCTTTGCAAAAGAAACGGAAGATACTAATATATAAACCATAACATAAAAAATGCACATTGAGCGTTAAATAATATATAAGGCACATTTTTAAATAAAACTGCGTATCACCGCGTATAACTTCAAAAAATTACTTTACAAATTATGCCCGTGTGGGTATAATAAATTTATGAAAATTTGCGGCGTTGAAAACGGAAGCGTATGTTCCGAACTTGATATAAATGCCGGCGACGAGCTTATAGAAATAAACGGCAAAAAGAATTTAGACTACCTTGATTATATTTTTTATAACGGAGAAGAAAGCTTTACTTTATCGGTTAAAAAACCGGACGGCGGTATAACCGATTACGAAATAAAAAAAGAGCCATTCGAAGATTTAGGCTTAAATTTTTTTAATTTTGAAATAAAACCTAAAAGTTGTAAAAATAAATGCATATTTTGTTTTGTCGACCAACTGCCTAAAAATATGAGAAAACCGCTGTATTTTAAGGATGACGATTATAGATTTTCTTTTATTTTCGGAAATTATGTTACTTTAACCAATTTAACTGAATCGGACATTAAAAGAATAATTGAACAGCGTATAAGCCCTCTTTATATAAGTGTTCATTCTATGAATAAGAATATAAGAAAAAGGCTTTTAGGTTTAAAAACGTGCGATAATACCGAAAAATTAATTAAAAAATTTACCAGTGCCGGAATTATTGTACACTGTCAAATCGTCGTATGCCCCGGTATAAACGACGGTTATGATTTAATAAACAGCGTCAGCGCTTTATTTAATTATTATCCTTATGTTAAATCCGTAGCGGTAGTTCCCGTAGGGTTAACAAAATATCGGGAAAGCTTAGAAAAAATTAGTCCCGTTGACGAAGGTTTAGCAAAAAAAATCATTGAAGAAATCGAAAAGTTGCAGGCGGGCTTTATAAAGAAAATAAAAGAACCGTTTGTATATTTATCGGACGAATTTTATATTAAAGCTAAAATAAAAATTCCGCCATACGGTTTTTACGGCGAATTTTCCCAGATAGAAAACGGCGTCGGGTTAATAGCTAAGTTTAAAGAAGAATTTTTAAGGGCTTTGTCGGAAGCCGAAGTTAAAGAAATAAAAAATAAGTATTGCGTAATAACTGGGATAAGCTCGGAAGAATTTATAAAAGATTTAGTTAAAGACTTTGAAATAAAATTTAATGTTAAGCCCGATGTTATTGCCGTAAAGAATAATTTTTTCGGTGAAAGCGTTACGGTAAGCGGGCTATTAACCGGAACCGATATAGCCGCGCAGTTTAACAATCAAAAATACGATAAGGTGTTATTGCCTAAATGCCTTACTAAAGAATTCGAGGATATATTGCTTGACGGTATAACAATAGGCGATTTAGAAAAAATTATAAAAAATAAAATTTGTTTAGTGGATGTAGACGGCGAAAAATTTTTAAACGTCTTAATAAACTAATTTTTGGAGTCATAAATTGGATAAACCCATAGTAGCGGTGGTGGGACGGCCGAACGTCGGCAAATCCACTTTTTTTAATAGAGTTTTAGGAAAACGCTTAAGCATAATAGAAGACCGCCCTGGCATAACGAGAGACCGTATCTACGGCGATTGCGAATGGGCAGGTTATGGTTTTACGCTTATTGATACTGGCGGGCTGGAAATAATAAGTAGCGACGATATGTTTAAACATATTAAAGCTCAGGCCGAAATCGCGGCTGAGACCGCAGACGTAATAATTTTAATCGTCGATTATAAAACCGGTTTAACCGCGGATGACTACGAAGTCGCTAAGTTTTTACGTAAATATAACAAGAAGGTTATTTTAGCGGTAAATAAAGTTGATAACTATATAGAAGGCGCGGTTTTTGAATATTATAGTTTAGGCTTTAAAGATGTTTTTGCAATATCATCAGAAAGCGGATCGGGAATCGGCGATTTATTAGATTGCTTAATTTTAAATTTTAAAAATAAAGTTACCGGCGTTGAGGATGCCGAACGCGTTAAGATTGCGGTTTTAGGAAAGCCAAATGCGGGAAAATCGAGTTTAGTTAATAAAATTTTAGGTTATGATAGGTGTATAGTTTCAAAAATCGCGGGAACTACGAGAGACGCTATAGATACAAATTTTGAAATTAATGAAAAAA